>PVJN01018668.1:11401-38665 GCA_004026805.1 Lasiurus borealis
TTTTTTTTTTTTTTTTTTTTTTTTTTTTTTTTTTTTTTTTTTTTTTTTTTTTTTTTTTTTGCCAAGACTGGTTTGGCTCAGTGGATAGAGGGGTCCCAGGTTTGATTCTGGTCAAGGGCATGTACCTTGGTTGCTGCCACATCCTCAGTGGGAGGTGTGTAGGAGGCAGCTGATTGATGTTTCTGGCTCTCTGTCACTCTCCCTTCCTCTCTGAAAAAAAAAATCAATAAAAATGAAAAAAAAATCTGTTTTTTCTTGTCTTCTTCATTTGGATTGAACTGTTTTTAAGAATTTCATTTTATGTCTGTTATTGGGTTACCACTACTTTTTAGATTGTTTTTTGTTTATTAGTGATTGCTCCAAGTTTATAATATGTTACTTGAAGTTACCAGACTACTTTCAAATGATAGTTTACCAATTAACATATATGTAAGAACCTAACAACAGTATGCTTGTAGTTTACCTCTCATTGACTTTACTATTGGTGTCATTGATGTTACTTCTACATGTGTCATAAATCCCACAGTACATTTTAAATTATCTTTTAAAATTAAAAAATACGTTTAAAATATCTTATATTTACTAACACATTTATAATTTCTGGCATTGTTTTTTTGTGTAGAGCAAGTTTCCATTTGGTATTTTCCTTTTGCTTTAAGAATTTCTTTGAACATTTCCTGAGGTCCAAGTATACTACTGACAGATTCTTCTAGCTTTTTATTTTTTTAAACTATATTTTTGTTGATTTCAGAGAGAGGAAAGGAGAGGGAGAGAGAGAGAGAGAAACATCAACGATGAGAGAGAATCATTGATTGGCTGCCTCCTACTCAACCCTCTATTGGGATTGAGCCCAAAATCCAGGCATGTGCCCTGACCAGGAATTGAACCATGACCTCCTGGTTCATAAGTGGATGCTCAGCCACTGAGCCACACCAGCAAGGCTCTTATAGCTTTTTATTTTCTTTCTGAAAATGTCTTAATTTAGTATTCACTTTTGAAAGATATTGTCACTGGATATAGAATTCTAGGTTGACTTTTTTTTTTTTTTAACTTGTGGGCATTTTAATAATACTATTCTATTTTAGTTTTTGGCTTGCATAGTTTCTGATCAGAAGTGTAAAATCACCTTTTCTCATGACCATTATTTGTAGGTAATATTTCTATTTTTTTCTGGCTATTTATAAGATTTCCCCTTCATAGATTTTTAGCAATCTATAATAATAAAGTATAATTATTGAACAGCAGAACGACCATCCGGATGACTTTCTGGACTAAGCCGGGGTTGCGATGGCCTACTCTTGCACAAATTGCATTGGGCCCCTAGCTTATTATAATGTGCTTTAGTGCGATTTTGTTTGCTTGGAGTTTGTTGAGCTTCTGGATCTCTTGAGTTTGTAGTTTTCATCAAGTTTGGAAAATTTTCAGTCATTATTTCTCAAGGTTTTTTTAGTCTTTTTCCACTGTCTGTCCTTCATTTTGGTCTGTTTTTCCTGCCATGTCTTCAAGTGCACTTACCTTTTCTTCTGCAGTATCTAATCTGCTCATTTCATTCAGTGAAATTTTTACTTTGGATATCATATTTTTCATCTCTATACGTTTTACTTTTTTTTTTCAGGTTTGAAAACTATTAGCATATTAAAAAATTGAGCATTCCAGTTAGTTCCCATAATTTGAATAAGAAGAAAATGCACACCGGTTAAACTGCATTTTATAGCCTGCTGGACACCTTGGACCAACTTGTTTTCTACTCTAGATTGTTCCACCCAAATTATTTCTTCACCCACAAGCAATATCAAGCCCTATTTTTACACTTTTTAAGGGTAGATCTAGGGTTGCTTTTTCCCCAGGGATACACTGATTCCCCTACCTAGATGTGGCCCTTCCCAGTTTCTACGTGTTCAGTAAGGCACTTCATTGTGGTGCTTGGGATTTGTGACGCCTGGGAGGGTTCTGGGCTCTGCTCGGTTTGCAGCTTCTTCAGCTCTTTAACTTGAGGACTTGCATTCTAACATGCACACATTTTAATAGTCAGCAAAGGCTTCGGGGAACCTCTAAGCACATTTTTGGAGCTCGCTCTCTGCTCGTTCTCTCCTCCCTGGAACTCTGTCCTGTGACTTTCAGCTGCTTGGCCTCCCTGAACCCCAGCCTTTGTTTCCTCAACTCAGTGAGACTCCGTGGTCCGCTGGGGACACCTCCCACCCCCAGTTCTCCTTGGCCTGCAGCGAGTTTGATCTTAGGGCTCTTATTATTTGTTTATGTCCTGTCCGGAATCAGTCCGGTACTGCCTGCTGCCCAATGTCAACAAACAGTGGCGCCGTTTATTTTATTTAGTTTCCTAGTTCACAGTAAGAAGGTAAACGTGTGTCTCTCACTCCATCAGAGACAGCAGCCGTCCGGTGGCTGATCTGGAGGGGAGTAGAGACACCGTCTCTTACTTCATTTCCTCTTGAAGGTCAGGTGCTGGTATCATTCCCACAGGAGGGGGCTGAGGCCCAGAGAGAGTGGAAGAATGCCACAGTCACTCAGTTATTAATACTAGAGCTTATGCACTTGCCGCTCTACCAGTGCCTCTCAAAAAACATTTGTTGCCAAGTGGATAGAGCATTGGCCTGCGGACCGAAAGGTCCCAGGTTCGATTCTGGTTTGGGGGCATGTGCCTTGCTTTTGGGCACATCCCCAGTAGGGGGCGTGCAAGAGGCAGCTGATGTCTTCCTCTCTCTCTCTCTCTGCTTCTAATTCTTTATCCCTCTCCCTTCCTCTCTGTAAAAAATAAAAAAAATATATTAAAAAAAACAACATTTGTTGAATTGAATCTTACTCTTCCCATCACAGACCTGTAGGCCAGGCTGGCTCAGGACGTCGCCAGGGTCACACGGTCACTTGGCAGGTGTCAGCGAGTGCGCCTAGACTTCAGGCTGGGAGGGCCTTTCAGCGTTCAGACCTGAGCCGTGTGTGCGGTTGGTCTGTGCTGAGCAGCAAGGTCAGCACTTGGGCCACCTTCTGGCTGGGGACGGTCAGTGCCTGGGCAGCAGGGGTGAGAGCAGTTCTGACTGTTAAACTGGAAGCCTTCCTCTCTGCCACTGTGGTCTCTTTTGTTTACTTATTTTTTTAAAATTATATATTGATTTCAGAGAGGAAGGGAGAGGGGGGGAGAGAGAGAGAAAGAGAGACAGACAGACATCAATATGAGAGAGAGGATCATTGATTGGCTGCCTCCTACACCCCCCACATTCTGGGCATGTGCGTGGACCAGGAATTGAACCGTGACCTCCTGGTTCATAGGTCAGTGCTCAGCCACTGAGCCACGCCAGCCAGCCAGGCTGTCTGTTTTTGCTCTTCTTCCCTTTCTGCTCTTGCAGGCTGGCCCCGAACGACCCTGACTGTGCATTGCCTAGAGCAGCGGGTGGCAAACTGCGGCTCTGTTGACTAACGAGTTTGCCGACCACTGGCCTAGTGTCTACTTAAACCTTGGCAATAGACCCCAGCTATGATTAAAAAAAAAAAAAAGATTTTTATTGATTTTTCACAGAGAGGAAGGGAGAAGGATAGAGAATCAGAAACATCAATGAGAGAGAGATATCGATCAGCCGCCTCCTGCATGCCCCACACTGGAGATGTGCCCACCACCAAGGAACATGCCCCCAACCAGAATCGAACCTGGGACCTTTCAGTCCGCAGGCCGACGCTCTGTCCACTGAGCCAAACCGGTCTCGGCTCTGTGATTTTTGAACTTTCCTATCATTAGCCCACCCTGTCAAGGTTTCCAGGAACCGGTGGGATTTAATTTGTAGGGATTTGTCTCAAGCCAGAAAGTAGACTTAACCACTTAATCGGGCTTGATGTAGGCGCGGGCGTTTGGGAAGTGTTGGGCTTTCATGAAAGCTGGACTGTGCGATGAATGAGCTTGGGAATTCCACTCTGCCAGGCACTGGCCTGCTCAGACCTTGGCACGGCGAACTGCATGCTCACGATGGGGTCCGTCCTCGCCAGCAGCAGGAAGCGGGGGTCAGGATTCTCTAAGGGGGCCTGTTGGTGGTTTGGACGGACAGTTAGCTCTTCGTTGCTTGCCTAGCAGGATAGTTAGCCTCCCGGGTGCCTGGTCATTGTGGCAACCAGAAACACCTGCACATTTTAAGTGCCCCTTGGGGGTGATTCGCTGGGGGTGAGAAGCATCAGGCCTCAGCACCGCATGGAGGTTAGGCGAGGTGTGCGGTAGGTTGGAGGCGAGGCGCTCCAGGGAAACACAAGGCACTGCCGGTCCTCTGCTTGTTTCTTGTGAGATTATGTATGCTGAGTGGGTCCTTCGTTTTAACTTTTTAGGTAAAAATATTTAAGCAGCCGAGACCGGTTTGGCTCAGTGGATGGAGCGTCGGCCTGCGGACTGAAGGGTCCCAGGTTCGATTCCGGTCGGGGGCATGTACCTTGCTTGCGGGCACATCTCCACTGTGGGGCGTGCAGGAGGCGGCTGATCGATGTCTCCCTCATCGATGTTTCTGACTTTCTATCTCTCTCCCTTCCTCTCTAAAAAATCAATAAAATATATTTAAAAAAATATTTAAGCACATGTTGATTGAGTGCCAATGATATTCTAAGTGCTGTCTTCAAGGAGCTTACAATCTAATGGGGAGAAAATCAGCTAGTTAGCCAGTGAAGAATTTCAGGTGGTGGCGCCAGTATGGAGAGGAGTAGGGCTATTTTGGTCATCTAAAGGACTCAGACAGGAAATGGGGCATAGACCATCTTAGACTGCAGATGTGCTAGAGAATGATCTAGAATGTAATCAGTATTGGGCAATTCCCAGATTGGCGAGAAGCTCTCTGTATTCACCGATAAGGTCAGACTGACCGCAGGCAGCACTGTGGGTTCCTTTGGGGAAATGCTTGCTCCTCTCTGAGTAGCCCCGAGATTGCGTCTGGAGGGCTGGCTTTGGGGTGCTGGGACCCCAGGCTTGGGGAAGCCAAACCTTGGGGAATCTGGGGATTGTTGCTGTTTGCAGTTACTCGGTGGAGACATGTACACATATATGTGCTTCTTGTACCCTTTGAAAGGCCTGGAAGGACATACAAGGAACTAGCATCTGTGATGGGTCTCCTGAGGAGGAAGGGACTATGTGCTGGGATGAGAGGAAAGTTTCCTTTAAAATGTTTTAATATTTAAGTTTTTAAAAAATAATTATTTTCATGGCTCAAAATTTAAAAAGGTACAAAAGGTATGTGATGAAAGAGACTAGGTACTGTATAGTGCTTCAAGTTTTCCTTCTGGCAAATGTTAGCTGTTCAAGAAATAAACTCATTTAAGGGAAGTTCCGTGGTCATCTCTCAGGATTCAGTCAGAATGAGGCCTCCTGCCAAGACCGGTTTGGCTCAGTGGATAGAGCGTCGGCCTGCGGACTGAAAGGTCCCAGGTTCGATTCTGGTCCGGGGCATGTACCTGGGTTGCGGGCACATCTGCAGTGTCGGGCATGCAGGAGGCAGCAGATCGATGTCTCTCTCTCATCGATGTTTCTGACTTTCTATCCCTCTCCCTTCCTCTCTGTAAAAAATCAATAAAATATATATTAAAAAAAAAAAAAGAATGAGGCCTCCTAAATACTAAGCTTTCTGCATTGGATTGTTTCATCAAGTCAAAAACCTACATTATTATTTATGGGGCAGCGGTAAGGTTGGTGCTTAGTAAAATGTGGTCTAAACAAAACTTGATTATGTTGATTAATTGAAAGGTTCAGAGCCCTTTATGGTGTTACTAACTGAGTCATCCTGGGTGAGTTATTTAACCTCCCCTGCCTCAGTTTCCTCATCAGCAATCCTTGTATAAATTTGTTGTGAGAATTAAGTGAAGGATGCGCTAAGTAAGTGTTAGCACTCAGTATTTACCAAATGGAGTGGAGGCAGCTTCAGGAAGATAATCAGCTTTACTATTTAGTTAGAACCATTGCTCTCTTCTTCATTGCTCGTCATTCATTCCGCAGATGTCTGTGAAACGCCTCGTGTGCACCTGACACTGTCCCAGGCCCCGGGGAGACAGTGCAAAGCAGACACAGTTCTGGAGTTTGTAATCTGGCGAGGGACAGTAGGCCGTTAGTATTTAATAGAAATTTGAGGCCGTCATGGGTGTCAGAGAGGGAATATTTCCCGGGGAAGTGACAAATTGTCAGAGGGAAGGAGGGAATAGCATGTGCAAAGGCCCGTTTGACAGAGGAGGCAAAGGCCGGTGTGTCTGTTGTGGGCAGAGCTGGGGAATGCGGTGCCATACACATTGAGATGGAGTCAGAGCTGGGAGGTTTTTTCTGGGTGAGAGTTGTTGTTTACTGGGGTGGGTGGGTGGATTCCGGGTGAGATGATTGGATTATGGTTTGGAATGATCGTCTGTTTGCTGCGTGGAGAAGGGACTGGAAGAGAGCCCGCATGGGTGTGGGTGAGTGATTAGAAGGCCTTTGCAGTGGCTCAGGCAGGTTTTGGAAGCCTGGACCGCGGTGCTGGCACTGGATACTGAGAGAAGTGAACGGACCGAGTCCCTGGATATTCTGGAAGGAACATTGGCAGGGCTTGGTAACGTGTTAGCTTGGGCGAGTCAGGGAGAAGGAGCCGTCAAAGATGGCCTTGAGCCGAAACCGGTTTGGCTCAATGGGTAGAGCGTCGGCCTGCAGACTGAAACGTCCCAGGTTCGATTCCAGTCAAGGGCATGTACCTTGGTTGCGGGCACATCCCCAGTAGGGGGTGTGCAAGAGGCGGCTGATGGATGTCTCTCTCATCGGTGTTTCTAATTCTCTATCCCTCTCCTCTCCCTTCCTCTCTGTAAAAAAAATCAATAAAAATATATTTTAAAAAATCAATAAAATATATTAAAAAAAAAAGGATGGCCTTGTGTTCACATGTTTGGTGGAAGGTTGTCCCAGTCACTGAGACAGGGGACACTGGGAAGGGACATGCAGAGCAGAGGGAGGAGGTTCTGAATCTGCTATGGGTTTAAGCCCAAGAGGAGACAGAAAGACAGCAGGATGTAAAACTCAAGAGGGGTCTGGGCTGAGATCTAATACGGGAGCTTATTGATGCCCGAGCCTGGAGAGGGAGGCAGGAAGGGAGGGAAGCGTGCTCGCCGGCCCTGAGACTTGCTGGTTAGTTTCAGGCTGGCCTGGCCCTGGGACAGCAGGAGCACCTGAGATGGGACTTTGGGTGACGAAGGAGTCCGTCTTCCAGCAGAGTCCTTGCCCGTGTGCATGTGCCAGCTGTGTGGTGGCTCTGGGCATGAGGACATCTTGGAGGACCCTCGGTGGACTGGACTCTTCCCTTTCCTCCTCCTATTCTTTTCCCAGGAGCCTGCCACTGCCATCTTGAACCAGCCGGAGGAATGTGGTGGCTGGGGGCTGGCTCCCACACGCTAGCTGCGGTTGTCTGGATGTTCTCTGTAGATAATGGGAAATTGGTTTGAACATCAGACCAGTAAACCAATCACAACTCTCACAAACTGCTCGTTTTATTCTTTTGGAGGTTTGTAAATTCCCTCCGAGCCTATCTCTGTCTCTGTCTCTGTCTCTGTCTCTGTCTCTGTCTCTGTCTCTCTCTTTCTCTGAATTTTGGGAAGATCAGTCAAGGATTGAAGGCAGAGGTGAGGGTGAAGGAGAGATCCAGAGGAGAAGGAAACAGAGCAGGTTAGAGCCAGTTGGTCTGTTTATCTGCCAGCCTGTCACTGGCTTGTTGTGAAAAGAGAATTTCAGCCTGGCTTTCTTTTCTGCTGTGGGTCGCTGACCTCGGTGACTAGGGCAGGAACAGGGTAGATAGATCTGGCTTTCCTGGCTCCAGATAGAAGCCCCGAGGAAATCCCGGGTGTGGGCAACTGGCGCCCCCTTGTGGCTGGATCTCTCTCTCCACTTCCCTGGTCGCCTCCTTAGTTGGCAGGAGGCAAAAAGGTGGCTTTGCTTTCACTTAACACCTTCCTGCTGGATTTTCTATTTGCTGTTTCCATGGATTTGGTGATGGTCTTGCTGCCCAGCTGCTGGTCTGGGGTCCTCCTAAGCCCCGCCCCGCCTTCTCGAGGTGCTGGCACTGGACCCCAACAGTCTCTTCATGCTCGCTGGGACTTCAGACTCTTCGGGCCCCTGCTTATCAAGAGCCCACCAGCACACGCCACAACAGGGGTTGGTGTGTGTTGCTCGCGAGTAGAATGTCTTTGGTTTTGCTGTCCATTGGGTGGCACTGTGATCTTATTTTTGTTTCTGTTTTTCTTTGCAGCCAAGCTCCAGTCCAGGAAGGGAAAATGTGATGCCTCGAGAGCCACTGGTAAGAATCCATCCGTCTCATTTTCTAATAGTTAAAATACAGTGTGAGTTTCAAGAAACCCCACGATCTTACAGTTTTACATCAGGAGTGTCCCTTTAAGAGTAGGTGTTGCGTGGAGACTAACCCTGTTACTGACCTCTGCCTTCTGACTTTCTGGCATCAGGAATTAGTAAGATCTCTTTAGGAAAGCCTCATCTTTTTTTAAAATTTAATTTAATTTTTATTCATTGATTAGAGAGAGAGAGAGATTGACTTGTTGTTCCACTTATTTATGGGTTCTTTGGTTGATTTTTGTATGTTTCTTGCTTAGGAATCAAACCCACTCTCTTGGCATTTCGGAGTGATGCTCTAGTCCAGTGGTTCTCAACCTTTCTAATGCCAGGACCCTTTAACACAGTGCCTCATGTTGTGGTGACCCCCAACCATAAAATTATTTTCGTTGCTACTTCCTAACAGTAATTTTGCTACTGTTGTGAATCGTAATGTAAATATCTGTGTTTTCTGATGGTCTTAGGTGACCCCTATGATGGGGTTGATGGATCCTCAAAGGGGTTGTGACCCACAGGTTGAGAACCGCTGCTCTAGTCAACTGAACTACCTGGTCAGGGCAAAGCCTGATGTTTTCTGGAACTGAAAGCATCCACCCCAGTCGGTGATGCACCATTTGGCTTACTGCTGATCAGTAGTAATTAGTGGGGTGCCTGCAACCTTTGGGGGCTGAGTTGGAGCGAGGCTACTAGGCTTATAATCAAGTTGCTGCTTGATGGTACAGACTAGCCGTTCTGTGTTTCTTTTAATCCTCGCTCTGGGATACTTTTTCACTTATTTTTAGAGAGAGGGAGAGACAGAGAGAAATGTCAATGTGAGAGAAACACATCCATTGGTTGCCTTGTGCACGTGCCCCGACCAGGGCCCAGGCTGGGGAGGAGCCTGCAGCTGAGGTACATGATCTTGACCAGAATTGAACCCGTGATCCTTTGGTCCGCAGTCCAGCGCTCAATCCCCAGAGCCAAACCGGCTAGGGCTGGAATAGCTGTGCTTTGCCCCTACGGGAGAGGGCACCTCAGGTGGCCTTTGAAGAACAGGTAAGGGAGGGAGCTCCGTCCTGCCTGGTTAGTAGTTAGGTTTATGATACAGTGGTACCTCGAGATACGAGTGCCCTAACATACGAGATTTTTGAGATTCGAGCCGTCGAGCGAGCGATCTTTGCTTTGAAATACGAGCAACATTTGAGATACGAGTAATCGCTCGGATCGGCCGGCTGCACACGACCCACCAGTTTACCGCGACTCGAGCGTCTCATAGTTTCCCACGCCTCAAGGTTACAGAACGAATTAAACTCGTATCTCGAGGTACCACTGTATTTGTTTCCTGCTTATACTATTGACAGGGAAGAGGCCTACTAGGCACCGAAGGTCGTTTTCTGGACAAAGTGCTTTTGCTTGGGGTCTGAGCCAGAGTGCCCGCCCACCTGCCCCATGGTTATCTGCTTTGCATTTGAGGATGGTGGCGGTCCTGTTGGCGGGATAGAGAGGCCTGTTCTGTACAAAGCAGACGTGGTTTTGGAGGGACCACCTTTTGGGTGAACCTTTCAGAGCCTTTTCTCTCTCTGAACGTTGACGGCAAGTTTAGGGCTGTGCTGCCAAGCTCCTGTTTCTGCGGGGCCTGCTGTCTCGCCTGTTTTTCCTCCTTCTCCTTCTGGCAGGAGCGTGCGGAGGTGAGCAGAGGGCCTTAGCGTTGTGAGCCAGTCTGAGCCCTAGCCTGTTCTAGCGCTTTCCAGGACCGAGGGGAGGAAGACCAGGGCGATACCAGGCCTGCCTGGACTATTTCAGGACAGTACGACTGCCACCATGTCACCTGCTGTTACCAAAAATGGCTCCTGTCCACCTCCCCGGCAGTGGCTTCCTTTCGCTCTTTTTGGGATCCGCCTGGGTTCTTCCTTGAGGTCACGGTGGGGTGACAGCCAGTCTCTTAGATCGACCTTGAGTATGTCCCCCGGGGCCTGCCACACTGCCCCTGGGGCTGGAGGTAGAGTTGGTTTTGGAGCGATGTCCTAATTGAACATGACAGTCCTTTTCAACCCTTTATTCCTCGGTCTCTTTACATTGTGATCTCCTCATTTAACTATTGATCGCCGGGAGAGCGGCCCGTCCCTTCCGGGGGGTCATGATCAGACAGACTCGGGGAGGGCCTCTCTAGCAGGGAGCCCCCGCAGTTGGCGGCCTCGCTGATTTCGGGGTGTTTGGAGCCCTGCAGCCCTCTGCTCTGCGGATGATCCTGTGCGCGCTCTTTTCCTGCTGTCCTGTGCATCTGCTTGGCGGTTGGTTGTGTTTTTATTTCTTTCTTTTCGGGGAGGCCCCGAGCAGTCTTCAAACCCCGGTAGCCTGTGATTGTCCGGAGTTCAGACTCATTCTCTCCAGGCCAACTGCACAATTACCTTATATTTAATTAATATTTTTTTCCCCCCTCTTTACATACTTGCTGCATAATTGCTCCGAGGAAAGAAAACACATAGCAGCAATTTATATATATATAAAAAAAACACAATAATTAAAAAAAAAAACCCCGAAATAAACTCCCATCTCATTTGGGCTGATCCTATGAGTTGGGTAATTAGAGCCCTATTAAAAGGTAGACCCCTCTTTTTTTATTAAATTTTTTATATTAAACTCCCACAGTCTCTCAGTCATGGCCTTATTGCTTTTGGCCAACCGTTTGCAGCGGCCTGATTAAATGAGGGCACCAGCCGAGCTGGATGGTCTTGTGTGAACTACTTTTGCCTCCTGGGAGTGGCGGCGGGAGGGTGCCAGGCGCGGGAGCCTGCCAGGGGCCAGCGAGAGCCCGGGCGGCGGGTTGTGGGCACAGGCCAAGCCGCTCGGAAGCGGGTGCTGAGTCACAGGTGTTGGAGAAGGGGGACGGTAGCCCCCAACCATAGAACGCCCCGTAGCACAGGGATTCCGGCCGTGGGCGTGGCCCATTCCCTGGAGGCTCGGGAGGAACAGACAATTGAAGAATAAAACTAAGCCTCTTCTCAAGTAATTTATATACATATTTTATCTGGGGGAGGAAAGGCATTGGTATACCTGAAACAATTAGCAAAAAACACAGGGCTGTGTGTAATTCGACGCACAGTGTCTTATCGTGTGTAATGGGTGCAAAATTGCCTGGCGTGGAGTCTGAGAGCCCTCATCCTTCAGAGGAGGCGTTGCAGAGGAAGGGGTGTGGGGGGTGGGGTGAGGGCACTCAGGGTGGGTTTTGAGGCGCTGGCAGCCAGGTCTGGAGGAATGGGAATGGGATAGATCGGTGCTGAGGGAACACCCCGCTTTGCTATTTTGGCTTTTGTTTTCAGCTGCGTGCTAAATTCCTTCCTGGGAGCTGTTCTCTCCAGCGAAAGGCTAGCACAGGTGCTCACGGCAAACACCGGTGCTCTTTGTCTCCAGAGCTACAGGGTCACTTCGGAATGACTCCCCTTATGGAAACTAGAGGGCTGGCGCGCAGATTCGTGCACTGGCGGGGTCCCTCAGCCTGGCCCGCGCCATCTCGTAAACTGGTACCCCTCAGGGATGTTGCGGGCCGAAACCAGCAGTCCACGTCCCCCAAGGGATGTAATGGTGCTCGAAATGGCAGCCGCTCCCGCTCATCCCGGCCCCACTGTGCCCGCCACAGGCTCATGCCCAGTCCGTCCCTGTCAGGAGAGGTTCGCACACTGCCGCTACAGCGGCCCTCGCCAGCTGTGAGCCCGGCGTCTGGTGCCTGCTGGTTAGCTGAGTGGCACTGCCGCTGTGGGAATGCACTGACCACCAGGGAGCAGCTCCTGCATTGAGCATCTGCCCCCTGGTGGTCAGTGTGCATCATAGCAACTGGTCGATCGATCGATCGGTCAACTGGTTGCTTAGGCTTTTATATATATAGATGTGAGCTCAGACAGATAGTAGGTGGATGTATTTTTTGCATGAATGTTTTATTTGCTAGGGAAGGATGGCCAGATGTTCATTTCTGTCCTCTCTGGACAATACAGACAGGCTTATGATTTTGTGCTGAGAAGTATGATCTTGTAGTTTCTTAATGATGTATTTGTGTTCATGTCCATTCCCTCGTCTTGATTCTACCCAAGCAGTGACACTTCATGCTGCCTTCTCTTGCCCCTTAAATTCTCCTCCCCCCAAAAAACCAACCCAGCAATCCCGACTGTATTAGTGGGATAGTAGCTCTATAATGTAGTAAAGTCCTCAGTGCTGGAGATTGGCGAACAGACCAGTTTGACAAATCTGCTAAACTCCCAGGTGAAATTCTAATTGTTAACGACACCACTCTTGGTGTTAGTTAAAATGGCTGATTACCTGTTCTGCTTCGTTGTTCCTTCATTGAGCTTTTCCTCCAAGGGCAAAGAATTGGGACAGCCCCTCCAGCTTCTCCCAGACCTGTCTAAGCCTTCTGTCATTTCCTGTAGACCTGATTTTCTCGTCACCTGTGGACACAGGCTCAGGCTCACTCGAAGTTCTCTAGGTGGGTTCACTCTGGCAGGACCAAGTCCTGCCTTGCTGAAAGGTCTTTAAGAATGAGTGGAGCCCGGCCAGTGTGGCTCAGTGGTTGAGCATCGACCTATGAACCAGGAGGTCATGGTTTGATTCCCAGTCGAGGCACATGCCTGGGTTCCGGGCTCGATCCCCAGTGGGGGGCATGCAGGAGGCAGCCTATTCATGATTCCCTCCCATCATGGATGTTTCTCCCTTCCTCTCTGAAATGAAGAAAAAAAAGCCCTGGCTGGTTTGGCTCAGTGGATGGAGCATCAGCCAGTAGACTGAAGGGTCCCAGGTTCAATTCCAGTCAGGGCATGTGCCTGGTTGCAGGCTTGATCCCTAATGGGGGGCATGCGAGAGGCAGCCGATTGGTGATTCTCTCTCATCATTGATGTTTCTCTCTCCCCCCCTCTCCCTTCCTCTCTGAAATGAATAAAATGTATTAAAAAAAAAAAAAGAGAATGGGTGGACATTGTCTGCATGGAGCAACTCAATTCTTATCTTGCTCGGATACAGAAACTGGGGTTAAGTAACCTTCTGAGAGTCCTTTTAGTCATGGTTTTAGGTTATTTGAAGTAAGCAATAAATAAGTTTCGTTTACCTGTCTGCTTGTTTCAACGCAACCAATTTCTCAATATTCAGCAACACTATTGCTCATCTACTTTATATGCTCACGGGTTTTGGCTAAACTAGAATTTCAGCTTTTTGCTCATTGACATCAAGTTCTTTCTAAGGGGTGAGTCCTCTGCCGTGTTCTCTTCTCTGACTATAAAGTATAGGGTTTGTTGTCTCCACCCACCAGAAGAATGCGAAGCTTACGTGAATGTATTTTTATAAGTGACGATGCTGATTTCTACTTGATCGCCTTCCCTAGGACCGATATGTTTTGGTTTGCTGGATTCTTTTTTTTAAAAAATATATTTTTTATTGATTTCAAAGAGGAAAAGAGAGGAAGAGAGAGAGAAGAAGAAAAAACATCAATGGTGAGAGAGATTTATTAATTGGCTGCCTCCTGGGGATTGAGCCAACAACTCGGACATGTGCCCTTGACCGGAATTGAACCTGGGACCCTTCAGCCCACATGCTAACACTTGTATCCACTGGGTCAGACCCACTAGGGCAGGATGCTGGATTCTAAAAAATAAGGACATTCGCTGAGACCGGTTTGGCTCAATGGATAGAGCGTCGGCCTGCGGACTGAAAGGTCCAGGGTTCAATTCTGCTCGGGGACATGTACCTTGCTTGCGGGCACATCTCCAGTGGGGGGTGTGCAGGAGGCAGCTGATCGATGTCTCTCTTTCATCCATGTTTCTGACTTTCTATCCCTCTCCCTTCCTTTCTGTGAAAAATCAATAAAAATATATTAAAAAAAATAAGGACATTGACACTTGCAGGCTCACGCTGTGTGCAGTCGTTTTGCCCTCCACGTGGACGTGTCCCGAGTCCTCAGGCTTCTCCTGGAGGCTCAGACGGAACCTCGCCCCCCTGGTTCTGCCACGTGTATTTGATCTCAGTCTTCTGGGGGAGGTCACCCCCCTTCCACCGGGACACCCCTGGCTTTTCTCTGTACTTGTACCTCAGTTAACCAGAGGCCCGTAATCAAAAGGCCCTTCCCATCTTGATGAATCCAGGGAGCTGGGCTGGAGCTTCTGTTTGAGAATGCCTACGGCTAGTCTTCTAGAACTCTCTGTAGTTCGGCGAGCACCGCCCTGGGTTGGTGTCTTTTGTGGTCGGAGTGGTTTGGTGAACTGGCTGGTGGGCCCACTGTGGCTCGGCGGGTTTTCCCCCACCCCGCATTTCTGAAGGATGATGTGCATACGCTCAGCGCATTACTCTGCGTGTACACTCCTGTGCACTAGGGGTGTGTGTCTATTTGCATATGTAGAACATGGAACACACCTTTGAACACACCTCAGAACAGGGAAATAAAGTTGATTTTCATATTGTATTCATGAAAGTGTTTGATAAGCATAGGGTAATGAAACTAGCCATTTAGAGATTTCAGAAACCTGTCAGTTTTCCTCCCCAGGAAAAACAAATAAATATACCAAATGTACAGTATGAAGCATTGCTAGTTAAAAATAGAATGTGAGTGATTTCTACGGGCTGGTTGAATGACAGAGTTAGGTTTGTTCACGTGAGCTGTGATTTCCAGCTGTTTCTGACTCGGACATCCAGATGTAGGTGACTGGGGGTGACATCATAGACTAACCCTAAATCTGCTATTTATTTATTTACTTATTTCTTGACCCGAGGATATGTTTATTATTATTATTATTATTATTATTATTATTATTATTTTTAAAGAGAGAGTAAGGGAGCTGGAGAGAGAGAGAGAGAGAGAGAGAGAGAGAGAAAACATTGAAGTAAGAGAGAAACATTGATCAGTTGCCTCCCTTATGCTCCCCGATCGGGTTCTGAACCCACAGTCTCGGTCTATGTCCTGTTCAGGAATTGAACCTGCAGTTTCTTGGTGTCCAGGATGATGCTCCAGCCAGCTGAGCCACCCGGCCACGGCTGTGTATTTATATTTAAAAAGCGAATTATCTCTAGATTTTGATACTTACCCTGTTGCTAGCCACACAGGCTGGGGAGGACCTCAGCACTGCTGCTGAGAAATTTGGGACCAAAATGTAGTGTGAACAGTTGGGGGGTGGGGCTCCGGGTGTAGCTTTCTCCTGGGGACCTTGTCATGTGCCCAGACCCCACATACTGGGCCTGTGGCCTGGGCACCGTTCAAATAGGAAAACCTTGGGCGTGCCTCCTCTCTATTCTCCTCTCACCAGCAAACACTCCTCTTTTAAAACGGACACCCTCGTGGGGAGGGTGCCTGAGGGTCCCCCGCCTGTCCTCCCGGAGTATGGGGGAGCCCCGGGGGAGGAAACGGCTTAGAACTAAATGCCGAAGAGGATGAGCTGGAGAGAAGTCTCCGCTGTCTCTGGGTGGCTTCTCTGTGATCTCGGGGCACTCACTGGTTTTGAAACGCTGCCTCTTCCTCCCCGTCCTTCCTATTATGGGCCGGGAGGGTTTATTACACAGGCCTTTCAAGTTCTCTCCTCTTTCAGGTAAACCAGGAGGCTGCTTTTTCAGTTTTGCAAATAATTATTAGCTGGAGCGAAACTCGCACAGTGCTAATTAGAGGAGTGGAATCTGAAATACTTTTCCAGCTTTGTTTACACTTCGGGCAGCCGGCTTTGCTGGTAACACTTTATATTCGCTGCAGTTCCTGTAATCAGAGGCCTGGCTGGTGGTAACCACACGGTGCCCTCGTTCCGAGACGTGGGAACTGAGGAACTGGGCACTTGAGCGCCTTTTCGCGGAGCCGCACCGGGCCGGGGAGCTCATCTTTCATCTCGTCCCCGGCCTCGTCGCTTTGGGGGAAGTGGGCCGTGTCCCCCCTTTTTTTTCTCCTGGAGACAGAGTCCTTGATCCTTCAGGGCGCGGCCTAACCCTTGCTGAAGACGGGCTGTCCAGAGCTTCACTGGGCAGAGGGCCGTGCTCAGAGATTCTTCTTTTCCTTAAAATTTATTACTAATCTCATTCGACAGAAGCATTACTTAAGGCTCCATGGATAGAGGGACGGCCTGTGGACTAAAGGGTCCCAGGTTCGATTCCAGCCAAGGACAGATGCCTGGGCTAGATCCTCCCCAGTAGGAGCCGTGCAGGAGGATTCTCTCTCATCATTGATGTCTCTCTCTCCCTTCCTCTCTGAAATCAATAAAAAATATATATATATTGCCAAAACCGGTTTGGCTCAGTGGATAGAGCATCAGCCTTCGAACTGAAAGGTCCCAGGTTCGATTCCCATCAAGGGCATGTACCTTGGTTGTGGGCACATCCCCCGTGGGGGGCGTGCAGGAGGCAGCAGATCGATGTTTCTCTCTCATCAATGTTTCTAGCTCTCTATCCTCTCCTTTCCTCTCTAAAAAATCGATAAACTATATTAAAAAGAAAAGAAGTTTTACTTAAAAGGGTCTTTTTCATAGTGACCTAAAATACGGGTGTTTGCTGTGGCAAACTCAGTAAATTCCTGCCAGCCCCCAGGCCGGGGACCACTGAGTATCATAGGCTTTGCACAAGACTTCAGTTTCAGACAGTTCAGCTCACTGTCAAACCACGCGGGCCAATTTGGGTTGGAAAATACGATCTCGCAGTGAATCCCACTCCTGCGCCCGGGAAGCCGCAGGAAGATAAAGTGGCGCTTCGGAGAAGGAGGCCTCGCCGCCCTTCCCCCTCCCCTCCGGCTCTCCTCTCCGTTATGGTTTGTAGTTATAACCGAGATTTATGCCTGTTGCTCCACAAATCTTCTCGCTGCCATTATGAGTTTGTCCGAGCAGTCCAGAGACGGGGCCGCCGTGAGTGATTCCCGAGGTAAATCTCCCGGGGCGCTCACGCACAGCCCTCGGGGGCCGGCGGATGGACCGCCCTGTCTACAAGAAGACACGCTGTCACCTCGGCGACCTCTTGCCTCCGCAGCGACCCTGGGTGCGCCTCCAGGGTCTGGGCGGGGATGAGTCGGGGTCAGTGGTCACTCCCTGCACCCAGCAGTGCCCACCAAGAGGCTTTTCCCTCACGCCCCGTGTCCCCTGTGACCTACGAGGGTGACAGCAGGAGGGTCTTTGGGGACAGGGCCGCTTCCCCAGCCGGTGGGGAGGGTCTGCTGATAGAATCAGCACAGAAGTTGGTTGTTCGTATAAATATGGGTTCGTTTTCCCACCATTTCCCGGAAATGGGTTTTGAGGGAGAAGGGGAAAAGTAGGCAATCTTAAGCATCTTTCCCCTTCCTTATTCTTCCCTTTGTCTCTGTGTACTTTGAAAGCCATGTCACGCCTCTTGTGCAGACATAACCTTTCTTAAAGTGGGAAGCAGCCAGCTAGCTGGCGTGGCACCGGGAAATCTGCTCCCCAGCCCGGCCGGCCCGGAACTGGGGGAGCCAGTTGCATTTGTTACCGATTTAGGCTGCTCCCTGACTGTGCTGTAAACAGGTGAAGTGTAAATACAGGAGAACAGAGGGACCTACAAATCCCGCGTGTTTTATAAACAAGTGTGAGAAAGGTGCTCTGGAAACCGAGCCGATGCTGGGGTAGGTGTGAGCTGCTGGGGACAGCGCTGTCTGCTGGGGTGTGAACAGGGCGGTGGTTAAGCGGGGGAAGGCAATAAAAATCGCCAAGTATTTGGTACTTTGATTTGCTTTGCTAATTTCTCTCCGTTCCTGCTCCGCCGGGGAGATGGGGAAGGGTGTGTTTCGGGCGGGGTTTCTGCCCGAAAGACGTCTGTCTGGGAACTGAGTCTGTGGGCCTGCGCTCAAAGAGAAGGCCTTGGCTCCACATCAAAAGATTAGCAAATGACGGTCCGTTTATGGGTTTAAGTTAATGCGAAATGTTGAAGGTATGCAGAGGAGGCTCCGTTTTTAATGGTCCCCGCTTTAACTGATTTTTCGATTACCCGGCCAATTACAAGCCCGGATCGCCCAGGCCAGGAGGGCCTGTGCCGGCTGAATGGCCGGCCTCCGTGCTGTTCTGTATTTCTGTTGTCCTGTTTCATCTGAACGACTCTTCCTCAGTTTACCGCAGGAAGCAAGCCCAGCGCGCACCGCAGCCTGCCCCGCTGAGTCCTTCTCAGGACCACGCAGCGGGTGGGAGAGGGGGTGATCGGGGTGTTTGGGGGGGCTGCCTGGGGATCCTGCTTCCTCCGAGGCTGCTGCCTGCGCGCTCTCCCCGCGTGGAGTCTTTTGTGCGCATCTGAGCTGTTGAAAAGGCACCTATTAATTTATCACAGGTGATGTGGGCTCCTTGTTCTCGGAGGAGGCGGCTGCACCCCTGTACCTCACTAATGACAGGTTACGCGATCGAGGCGAGATAATAGGATCTTTTCATCTTCAGCCCGGGGAGCAGGGCGCAGTGCCCCTGGCAGCTTGCAGGGGGCAGCAGCCGCTTGTGGATCGTCTCCCGCTGGCAGAGGGCAGGCGCCACGATCGAGCCATTTGCTTTGGACTCAGCTCTGGACGTGGTCGGTGCCGTCTTCGGGGAGTCACCGGCACCCCGAATCTCCCACCCCTGCTTTCTCTGCCCCCAGGGACCCCCTTTATCTACACCCCCGTCTGCAGCCTGCATCCACGCGCCCTCACTGTCAGGGTTCCCGGCTTTGAAAGGAATAGAGATGTCTTCAGGAGAGGAAAATCCTTTTGTCAGGTCTCCTTGCCATTGATAACCACTCTGATAATGGTTAGAGGTTTGGAAACTTTTCCCTGTGGGTGCGTGTCTTCATTCTGTCGGGAACACCGCTGTCACATGGTGGATTACCTGTTTTTTTCCTCGTCAGCCTTCCCTCGCCCCCACTCCCATCCCCACCCCCTGCCAGGCTTCCAGAACGTTCTCTTCAATGCTCAGGGACTCATTTCAGAAGCACAGTAAGGGGGGAACTTTGGATTTGTCACTTTTGTAGACTTTGGGACCCAAGATGGACAGGTGTGTCACCTGTGCCTTGTGGGGCGAGGACCTCGCTCCTGGTCCTCCCAGAGGCACGGGTTCGACCCCGGCCTGACCCTGGCCTGCCTCCGGCGGTGCGGCTGAAGTCGCAGGCGGATGGTGGCGGCAGTGCGCGCCGAGAAGCCGATTGGCTGAGGCCTTTCAGCGTGGAGAGGCCTCCGCGGGCTTAGCCAAGAATTTGCAGGCCGGACCCCACGTGGAGGAGCAGGAGCCGGTGCCCTGGCTCTGCCCTGGGCTTTGCCTCCTGTGGGCTTTCCCCGGGGGACCCGGAGCACCGGGGAGGGGAGCCGCCTCCATCCCGGCTCCCCGAGGGGCTTTCTTCCCAGACAAAGGCGCCCTCCTGACTCCCCTCCACTCGCACTCTGTCTTGTCTTCTCGCTGAAAACGGCGGTTAATAGATCTGCTAATGAGCAGAAGAAATCGCTGGAAACAGCGGCGGATCATCTGACAGGGACGCAGCTCCTGTTTATCGAGGGATTATCAGCGCGGTGATTGCCGGGGGGCTCTGGAGAACTCAGCCTGGCCTGCCGAGCCCGTTTGGTTCCTTCCTCCGAACGTCTAGAAACACCTTTATTCCAGAGAAATCGCCGTCTGCCCTCCCTCTCCGCCCTCCCCAGCTCCATCCCCCCGTTCTTCCGCCCTCGCCCAGCCATTACCTCGCCTCCGTCAGGTGGGGCATCCCCTGCGGACCAGGCTGCAGCGCGCTCGGCGGGGGACGCTGCGGTGTTCGCGCAGTTCCTGGATTCGGCTTAATGTACAATTGATTTCTTTAAACGTATTTAATCATCTTTTTCTTACCTCGTAAGGATTAACCTGCACAAACCTCATTTTATCCTAAGTGTGGCTCAGGGAGGCAGGGAGGAGAAAATTGAGTTTCTCGGGCTGATTTTATTCTTTCGCTTTTTATTTTCCGAACGGCTTTTCCTGCCTCGGCCGCTCTGGAAAACGCCGTGTCTCTCCGTGGCCGTTCCTTCCTCCTTGCCAGCCGGTCTCTCTGGCTCCCCCTGGTCTGAAAACGAGGTACTGGACCGGCAGGTAATGGGGTGGCTCTCGCCCAGACTCCCCAGTTACCGGTAGAGATAGATCGCCAGGGAAGCAGCCGTGCTGGTCTGTGGCTGGCACCGGCTGCCCACCTCGCCACCGCGTGGGGCTTGACTGGGTGGGGCCTGTCCTGCCGCTGTGCCTGGCCTTCCTGAATTGCACCCCCCAGTCCCCTGGCTTCCAGATGCCAGCCGCATCCCCCCCTCGGGTGGCTCTCCCCTCCACGCTGTCCTCTCTCAGTCCCTGCCTCTCTGCTGCTGTGCCCAGAAGGTGTTCACACGGAGAGGTTGGCTTTGCTTTCCCACGCGGTCCCTGGTACCTCGGACGGTTCGATGGCCGCAGATAACAGGTTCTCTTCCAACCAGTAGTTTCTGTACAGTTTGGCTGCTGAGTTCAAGCCGAGGCACGTCTTTGTAGGTGTCAGTTTCGCCCCCTTTTTGCTCACCCCCCGATTTGTGTTGCACCTTATCTCCTGAGCTTTGGCTAGGACAGTGGTTCTCAACCTGTGGGTCACGACCCCTTTGGGGGTGGAACGACCCTTTCACAGGGGTCGCTTAAGACCATCGGAAAATGCAGATATTTACATCACGATGCATAACAGTAGCAACATTTCATGGTTGGGGGTCACCACCCCATGAGGAACTGTATGCAAGGGTCGCGGCCTCAGGAAGGTTGAGAACCGCTGGGCTGGGAGGCGGAAAGGGGCATCGCACTGCTGGAAAGTGCCCTGTGGAAAGCCACCAGGGGCTGAAGCAGCACACGGGGCCCTGCATTGCATGGAGGTGTTTCCACGCAGAGGACGCTTTTTGTTTGTTCGTCTCCTAGGTGTCTGGCACCTGGGCACGTTGTTAAACCCTCTGCGGGATGGGCACGCGTCCTGACTCGGCTCCTGGCAGGAAGTAGGCACTCAGTACATATTTGTGGAACGTGTGCATGCGTGAGTGTGTGCGTGAGGATGCGTGTGTCCTCACGTATGGAGAGGGTGGTGGCGAGCCAGGGGCCGGAGTGAGTACGGCTGCTGCCTGGCTGCCCGCTGGGCACTTCGGGGGCCACAGCTCTCCCGGGGCGCCCACTTTTGGGGGCGGGCAGGGATCGTTATGCAGGCCACATAAAGCGGGCGTTTTATGAAAGGGAGCGTCAGAGGAAACATTATAGCCGGGACCTTTATAGCCTTTCCATTATTATGGTTTAAATCTTGACGGGCTTCATGCACGGCGACACGGGGACCGGCAGAGACGGTGTCACTCCCGCCGCCGCGCTGCCCACATCCTGTCTGCGCCGCGACGGGCATCGCGGAGCGTGCGGGGCAGGGCTGCCCGCGCTTTGTCTGGAAACAGCCCCTTTTAACTCAACCTGGAAACCGGGTGACTCACCGGTCTGTTTGTTTTATTGCAACTGTCACTCCACAAAGGCCCGAAAGCTTTAACTGCCAGTGACGTTTTCGCCGCTTTTATTTTACCTCCTCCGTGATCTCCAATCTTTTTGTTCATGTCTCTCTGTTCCCCTTCCCTTTCATAACTGTTCTTCCTTTCATTCCCTCCTGGCTGCCCCTCCCTGACTTTTGCTGGTAGGTTTGCTGACCTCATGCTGCCTTCTCTCCAGCTGCACTGCCATCTGACTGAGAGTGGACCCCCCCAAACCCCCAGTTTATGTCGTGTAGACGTGGGGATCGCCATGCACCCCGGCGTTTATGAAGTGTCCGTTGGCTTCGGCTCCAGATGCTGAGTGCCAGGTCAGGTCAGAACAGAAGCTCACTTTCTGAGCCGCTGCGATTTCTGTAAAATCGTGGGTGCCGCTCCCTCCACCACACATCCGTCGCCCCCATTGCATGGCTGCCGGGTGACATTAACAGCACCAGGACGTCCTGGGAGGGGCGGGAGGACCGGGGAGCGCTGGTGCCCCTCATCAGGTGCTCCCTGTACCATCCCGCCTTCCCCTCTCCTGCGTGTCTGTAATGAATGCACTTCCTGCGCGCAGACTCCCTGCTCAGCCTGCGGGCTTGGGGCGGGTGCGGGATCTAAAGTTGTAAGGACCGGAGCCCTCAAACTTCCCCGATCTCTCTTCCTGCCGTTCCTGACACCGTGGCACGCTCCCGAGTCACCTGATGGATGACACGAGCATCGCTGGGTGAGAAACACCTGGCCGGGGAGGCGGGGACCCTCTGTGGGTTTGCCCACAGGAAGGCAGCCAGATTGTGGAATCCTAATGAAGCGGGAGGGGTCCCTGGTGCGCCTCGGAGTGGAGCGCGCGGCCCCGGCCTCCGCCCCAGGGGGCCGGCTGAACGGCGGCGGGGGCAGTGGCTGTCTTCCCCATTTGTCAAACTCAGCCCCCCAGCAGTGATTTTAGAGGGAGCTGCTTGTAGCGGCAAAGATCAGTGACTTTGCGTGCACAGAGACTTCTCTTCCTCAAATGCTCCTTATTTTCCCTTTTTAAAGGCCTTTGGTGAGCCAGCCTCTGAATTCTCTAAAAATACAACTTCTTTCCTGTATGTCTCCAGGGAAGGGGGTGTTTCCGTGTCGTGAGTGGGGGAAAGGTGGGATCGTTAATTATACAGTGGTACCTCGAGATACGAGTTTAATTCGTTCGGTAACCTTGAGGCGTGGGAAACGATGAGACGCTCAAGTCGCGATAAACTGGTGGGTCGTGTGCAGCCGGCCGATCCGCGCGATGACTCCTATCTCAGATGTTGCTCATATTTCAAAGCAAAAATCGCTCGCTCGATGGCTCGTATCTCAAAAATCTCGTATGTTAGGGCACTCGTATCTCGAGGTACCGCTGTGGTTAATAGGTGCGTGGCTGTGGATTTTAAAACGAGTTCTCTACATCTGCCGGGCGGCCTGCCACGCAGACGGCCATGCTCCTCAGCCACTTGGCGAGATGTCTCCTTCCGACACAACCGCTGTCCCCGCTGCTGGAAACCAGAAAACCACAGGCTGTTAACTTAATACCCTTCCCTTCTGGCGCTGGAGCGGGCCGAACGGGGTTCAGATCAAGATACTTCCCCTCTGGACCCAAAACAGATGTTCCCCGATGCCCGCTGACAGTCGCGACAGGATTCCAGAGTCTCGGCCGTGTTAACGAAACCCCGGCGAGGCATACCCTCCGGCCTGCTCACCACCCGGGCATCGACTCCCTGGCACGGGGGCAGCCTGCCACGTGCCCCTCGCAGGCTCCCGCCTGGGCTGCCCTCTCCCTCCCGGGGCGGGCGGGGCGCGTGTGGGCACAAGCACCTGTTAGTGCCCCCGGCCTGTTCGTTCCCGACTTCTGTGCGGAGCGCTCCTCTCCGGCAGGGGTGCCAGTCCTTCCATTTAGCTGACTATTATATAGCCCTTAAAAGGGGAGGGTTTATTTCGCTGGCTGCGCTATTGATTGCCACGGGCACGCTGCTATTTTCACCGGCGGCTATATTGACTGGGCGAGGAAAGGGGCTGCATTGCCGGAGCTGTCATGTTGACGGTTACAGCGAAGATCTGTATTTAAGCAGTGCCCGTGCCCTGGGATCTCCCAGGCAGGATATTAATGCTAATTCATCCGCTCGCCCCCCGCTGCGAGTGTTATTTGTTTAAATCTGTAGGTTCCCACCGCGCGTTTATATCCTCACTAGAGTGAGCTCCGCTCCCTGTAATTATTTAACATTATATGCTGATATAAATTGTAACACTTAAAGAATGGTAATGAGTGACCAAAAAAAAGACAAGAAAATAGCAAAGAAGGAACCAGGGGGGGGAAAATAGAAAAAAGAAAGGGAGAAAATACGTGAAAAACACAATGTGTGTATGTGTGTGTGTGTGTGTGTGTTTATAAATGTGTGCATGTGTGTGCATGTGTGACATGAGAAGTGGCAGAGTGAGATTCTAAAACAGCGGTGAGCAACTTTCTCCCACGCCAAATTGCTTTGTACGGTGTTGCCTGGTCCACATATTGTGACCTTTGTATGCGCATGTGCTTGCATCACCCGCCAGAAAGATGGTTCTGGTGTGTGCTCTCCTGTGCAGTTTGCACACATGAGCATAGTTACATGCAGAGTGTGTATGTGTGTGTGTGTTCCGTGCAGCGGCAGGAAAGTCATCCATAGCGACAGCTTTTTGATGAGCGGCTGATACTGGTTTTCCTTTGAGCTTCCTGTTCATTTGGGCTCGGGGCCTGAGACCTCCCGGGGAAAGCCGGGGGAGCGCTCAGCGGGGATGGAACTGCTAGGCCATTGGGTGTCACTGTCGCTCTACTGGCCATAGTCGAAAGGGTTTTCCTGCTGTGGAAACCGGATTTCCAAAGAAAAGTTCTTTTGCTCAAGTTCGAGACGTTTGTCTGCATTTGGAGATCCCTTTTTAAAGATGGTTGTCTTGTTTGCTCGGTTTTGCTGTGCAAAGCCCCGGTGTTTCGATTGTTCTGGAAAACTGTGTGCCGATGCCAAGCTCTGTGTGCAGTCACCTGGAGCACAGCAGGTGAGGACTCCTTCCCAGGAGCAGTGAACAGCATCCCGGAAACCCACCGAGCAGGGAGCGAGGGTTTGGGCGAGGCTGGAAGAGGGGGGAGAGATCTCCTGCGCAGCCTGCATTTGGCGGCGCCTGCAGGGGCACCCCCCCCGGCTGCCCCCCCAGCTCGGGAGGTGCGTGCTGCACCAGCCGCTGCTGGTTGCAGGGGAGCGGGCGTGCTCCTCCAGCTGGCTGCTGGCAGCGTGGAGCCGTGCCAGCCTTCACCACAATTCATACTGTGTCAGTTTAATAAATGCACTACTTAAATTATGAAATTACAAAAGAAAAAAGAGAATGCACTTATTCAGACTCTTAATACATTAAAAATAAGGCATTAAAACTCCGGCTTTTTTTTTCCTTCTTCCAGAATCAATAACGAACAGGAAGGGTTGTAGACATTAACAGTCATGGACATTCAAACTCTTATACATAAATTATCTTCGAAAAATGCACATAAGACTTGAATAATGTAAATACATTAATGCATTTAATAATTTAAACATTAAAGCGCAAGCAGGAATTTGAGGCGGAGGCTGCTCTGAGGTAAGGGATTGGGCCTAGGAACGCGTGTGCCCGGGATCGATGGGCGATTTCCCCTGGAGACCCGGCGGAAAGAGAGTGCCTGGCTGGCTGCTGGGAGCTCCGTGCCAAGAATCCATGGACATGCATGATCTCAGCGACCGCCCGGCCCGTGTTCACACACCCTGACCTTCGTCCTCGGTTCCGCCTTCTCTCTAGTCCCGCGCTTCTAATTGTTTGTTAGCGAATTAAACGCTTCCACTTCAAGGAACAGTGAACTCCGAGATGTCTTGGTTGGAAAGCCAAACCAAATGAAAAAATCCTTCACCCGTTCTGGCTGCTGGTGGTTTGCAAACATCTGAGCCTGCAGCTCCATGTGGCTCCGTGGTCAGCGGGTCCGGGGTGCAGGATGCTGATGGCTTTGGAGGCGGATCTAATGGGAGGGCAGAGATGATGGACTATGTTGACCCCTGGGTGTTTCAGAGAGAGGGCAGGCCGCGTGCCAGGAAACGGGCCATGCTGTGGAGTTAGCCTCCGTGGTCAGTGACCAGGCCTTTCTTTGATTTGAGGTTTTAGCCACTGGACAGACTGATGTCATTGTTTTCCCTTTTCTTTCAGAAGCTCACTGGAATGTTGAGGTCCCCCTTTCTGGCAGAATATGAAGGACCAGATTACATTTATTTTATTATTTTAAAATTGATTCTAGAGAGAGAGAGACGGGGAGTGAAACTGCAACTGGGGTATGTGTCCTTGACTGGGAGTCAAACCCGAGACCCTTTGGTCTGCAGGCCGATGCTCTAACCACTGAGCAGAACCGGCCAGGGTCCAAATTCAGTTTTGGACATCTGCCCGAGAAAGTATCCCGGGAAGAACTGAGAAGCTAGGACAGTGTGCCCCAAGTTTTCTCTTACTGACCCCAGTGCTAATCTTAAAGCCCCAATCACAGATGAGAAACTGGGGACATTGTAGAAAATGTGCTACTGGGCGCAGAGTCTGAGAACTTTCTCTCTGTCTGTAGAAGAGGTGTGTTTACTGGTCGGTAATGCCAACAGCCCGCAGGGGGTTCGCTGCGGAGCTGGGGGACCCTTGAGAAAGGGGTTATCGGGTGGTAGTGGGCTGAACAAAACCTGTTTTCATTATTGCCAGATCCGTTGACATCTTTTACTGGATCTTCAATCTCCTGCTTGAAACTTGACCTGGCGGGGGGTGGGGGGGAGGGCGACTGGACTTGACCCAGGCCTTGTCTCTGGCATCCATGGTTTTGCGTGCGGTCATTTCCCGTCTTCGTGGCCTGCTCTCCAGTGACCGTGGTGATGAGCCAGCTCAGAGCCGCTGGAAGGGGAGCGGCTGTAGGTTGGGCTGGCACGGGCTGCAGATCAAACAGTGCAAGGTGGTGCTCGCAGAGCAGCCAGAGGAAAACTCTGTCCTGTACCAACTGCGGGTCAGGTAGTGGCTTAGGGAACGGTCGTATCAAATATGGGCACGGCCACCTGGGAACAGGCCTGGAGGTCTCGTGTATCGTCCTTGGGACGTGCTCACATTCTCCCCCAGAAATCACGAGGCCTTCAGGGGGCACAGCCTTTTCGGCCGGTTTTATTTCCGCTCTGGGAGGAGCGTCAGTCCCCGGTCTGTCATGTTCGTTTCTGGCCCAGAGTTTTCAAAGCCCAGGCCGTTCCCTCTATGGCAGTGGTTCTCAACCTTCCCAATGCCGCGACCCTTTAATACAGTTCCCCATGTGGTGGTGACCCCCGACCATAGCATTATTTTCGTTGCTACTTCCTAACAGTAATTTGGCTACTGTTGTGAATCGTAATGTAAATATCTGTGTTTTCTGATGGTCTTAGGCGACCCCTGTGGTGGGGTCGCGACCCACAGGTTGAGAACCGCTGCTCTATGGCTTGTCCTTCCTCCCGGCAGAGGGAAGCAGAAAGTGAAGTCGGGGGAGCAC
>PVJN01018669.1:0-38571 GCA_004026805.1 Lasiurus borealis
CGGAAGTTAATCTCTTTAGGAGAAAATGCAGTTAGGCTTCTGTGATGTGGCATTACAAAGATTTCATGAAAGAGTAAACAAGATTGCTATGGTTTACTTATTTTTCTTTTTTTAAAGATATTTTTTTAATTTAAAACAACTGTTAGCCAATATGCAATCACTGAAAACTATGCAAGAAAAATGTTGACCGTCCTAACTGATAGCCTGCAGGAAACTCATGAAAAAAGTCACTTTTTTTGGGACTCTAACTATCATTGGTGGAAGATGAAGTGTAAACTAAGGAGCTTTGCTTTTCCAACCACAGAGAAGAAAACCAGAAGGAAAATAGTAATGGCATTTTCCAGACTGTGAAAATTCAGTTCAAATGTTATCTTACTCATGTTACAATATTTAGCATTATTAGTTTGTGTGTGTATGTGTATGTTAATTTTAATATCTGATTATATTACAATGCTGCTTTGGTTAATCTCCTCTACATGAATTTAGAGAGGTCGATTTTAATGGCTTGCTTGTTCCCGGTACTCTTTTGAAGTGCACTAAGATAAGTTACAGAGCTTTCTCCTTGTCTGCTCTAAGAAGGGTAATTTTCTCGATGGTATTTGTTTGCTAGTAGACAAGGACTTTGCCATGCATTTATCAGTAGCAAGGAATGATTTCTCCAGATGAGTGATTAGTGAAGTTCTAAGCAAAGTCAATGACTAGGAACTTTCAATTTTGTGAGGTTCCAACTCATCCTCTTACCCAGATGCCACCTCCATGAGTGATGGTGCTTTAGGCTTCTGGAATATATAAGGATAATAAAGGGAACCAAGTCTAGACTGCATACTGGTCAACTAGGGAAGATTCTGAACTGTATCTACGTTCTCATGCATTCCTTCATAAAGACCACCAGTACTAAAATAACTGGACACCCATGCCTCCTCCCCGTGTGAAGTATGTAGAACAGGTCAGTATTGTTCCTGTGAACATGAATTTAGGTTCGGGGTACTTTCAAATATATATTCAAGTCGTCGAAACAGAATAGAATAGGCAGTTGTGACTCCCTTGCAGCTCCTTCGAATTCTGAATGAAATGCAGAACCATCCTAAGACCCCAGGGTGTGGATAAGGCCTGGTAACACCAAAGGTGCTTGCATCCAATTGAAAAGGTGCCTGTCTGAATTTCCTACCACCTTAACTGCAGTAGAAAACATCACAGTCTAGGGACACCTGGTGGAATTACAGAGCCACCACCATCATTCCGATCACTGTTTCACTTTTTACAGTTTTACCCACGTGTAGTGGTTCCCCCTCCATTCTTTGCCCCTTCCCACTCCTCATTCCCAAGTTAATCATTCCTGTTACAAAAATAATTCCCAGGGCTAGTTAAATGATAAACCAAGCCTCAGTAATCTTTTGGCATGTGGACCAGAGGTAACACACAACCATGGCTCTGTTCTATTACCCAGTCACTGCTACCATGCCTCAATTTCCACACCGACGCCCACAGCAGTGAGACTTAACTGCCAGGGGTCAAAGTTCAGCCTTTTGCATTTTACAAGTCTGTTCCCCAGCAATTCTCTTCATCCTTCTAGCCTGGAATCAGCAGTCACTCAGCGTATCCTTCCCAGCCCTCTCTACTTCCCTTCCCCAAACACTTCATACCTCATTTTAAAGCTGCTGATCCCAGAGTCTAAGCTTTTTTTAAACCCTTAGTTCTTATCTTTCCCAAATCTGAAATTGGGTTATTATCCAGCACTAGGTAGTCAAGGCTTATTTTTACGTTTATCTTTAAAATATCAAAGCAGTCCCAAGTTTTTTATTTTAAGTATATCACTCTAGTATTTTAAAGAGAAGGGAAAAAAACCCTCTCTAGGATATATTTTATGATAGTCATAACTCAGCAACTTTATATCTTATATGTAACTGACTCCCTTGCATGAGATGTGACTATTTTGCCTAACTACCCTGGTACATTGTGTAGAAATCAAAGTTCTTATCCGTAAATTTATGGACCAGAGCTTATCTTATTAGCTACCCAACTAAAGTTTGCAAAACAGGAAATGTAAGTTTTTCTGGTGTTTGATGACAATGAGAGATCTGGTTGCATTTCATAGTGCAGCAGCGATGTGGAGGGATTTCTAAGTTTGCCTTTGTGTTTCTTCTAGGCTCTGTGTAGAATTTTAGACAGATGAGCCAGTGTTAAGGTGCTACTTCAGAGACTAAATTCAAGAAATCAGCTAACACTGTGCCAAGGTAAACTTTCTAGATGCTCAGAACCGATTGGCCCTCCAGAGAACAATAGTCCTTTGATACCTCACTCCTGATAAGTTTCATCCATTAACCTCAGCTTCTCAGGAATCCATGTAACTCATATGCTAGAAGTAGCTATAGTGTATGGTATGCATTAGATGTCAAATCCTATGGTTTGGCTCAAAGGTTGGCTCACTGCAGCTGGAGCTCCCTGCTAGACTGCTAACTCAGCACCTCACCACGCGAGAGTTTCTTGTCTTGAGGCGCAGGAAAATGTTCTTTCTGACATTGCTAATTCAGCAGTTGGATAACGTAGCCAACAAACACAGCTGAATTAGGGAGGTCTGTCAGATGTCCACAGACCTCAATGGCAAAGGACAAGATAATCTGTGATTTAGAAATGAATACGAGTTTAAACTAGTCTAGTTTGGCATCAACAAAAGGAAATTGCTAGACACAAGGGAAGGATTTACACGCACACACACAAAAAAATGCCAATAAGTACTTTAGGATTTTACAAGGAATAATATCCAGTCATGAAAGGAGTGAGAGTCTATAGATTTGTAAAAGTCTGCTATATTTTGTATCTTCATATCTTTAATGTAAAAAATTAATGAACCTCAAGCACTTAATGGATGATTAGTTATACCATGAGAGGGAAGAATTAGGGGACTGAAAAAAATGCAAAATAATGGCCACTCTCAAGATAATTTGTATTTGGAAGTTTGTTCAGATATTCTTTTCTGGCTCTGGCCTCCTTCTGGCTCAGCCAGCTATGGAGCAGGGATGGATTAGTTCATAGAACAGATATCCTCTGGTGTATAATCTGACACTGACAATACTTTGGATTTGCCAGCTGGCAGAATAAATTATTAATTTGCTGATTTAACTGCAAAGCACTTCAATTTTTTTTTTTTTGGTACCAAAGGCTGAATCTGAACGCTTTACAGAAAGAACAGAGCACAGTATACATTTCTCTAGCCAGCCTTCAATTGTGTTTAAACATGAGAATGATAAAGTAATGGAAAATGAATGTGGTCTAAGGCTGTGAAATAATTCTCAATCGTGTTATGAAACTGTTGAGGTGTGGGGGAAGCAAATATGTTTTTAAAAAGTTAGCATATGATAGAATCCATCATGGAATATAATTGTTGCTCTATGTTTTAAGTATTTAAATTACCTATCCCGTTTGAGTCTTGAGCTTGGTTTGTTTTGTTGGGTGATAAGAAGGAAAGTGTACTTGTTACCCTGCAGTATCTTTTTAAAATCATAAGGAGTGCAATTTTTGAAGCTGAGTTTTTAATGATTGTGAAGACAATATAGAGAATTTGAAACAACCAGTGTGTTTTATATTGCCAAAGTACTTATTGATGACTGACCACATTGTACTGTGAAGAATCGACTTACCTGCATTGGATCAGAGCCAAATACATGCAATCCATCAGTTCAGAGAAAGCAGGAGAGCATCTTTCATGGCAGTGCACAGAGTATTGAGCTCTTAAAAACCCTGAGAAAAATTAGGAATTTAGAAAGTAAAGGGGAGGTTGACTATTGAGTCCTTTAAAAAATATAGATGTCTATATATGTACTCTGAATATCCTAAAACCTTGATTTTTTTTTTTTTAAACCACATCGAGATTGCCTGGATTCCCGTTGGAGAGGGAATGGAGAGTTATGGCAGTGGAAAAACCCTAGTAAGGAAAAAGGGTAAGATGGTGGAAGGAAGGCCAGCCACACATGTTGGCATTTATAAACTGCTTGACCATGTGCCCCACGGGAAAATAAAAGTCAAATAGTCTCCCAAAGACCAAGCCTTCCAACAAAAGTATTTAGCTGAAGTGAGTCTATTTTTATGGAAAGGGCTGACAGAGACATCTGCTCTTAAAGATGGGGAACCACTACTGCCATTGCCTGAGTGATAAGCTTTAGGGAGATTGCCTTGAATTTTGATAACAAAATATTTTTAAATCTCTATTTTAGCCTCCCCAGTATGTACTTATTTCTATTAGGAAGAAAAAGGTGAGGGTTTCTCAGCTCAGAGCTCAGGGAGCTGTGTGAATTTGATAGGAAATCTGTGTAGTATACCGGTGGCGACCATAGGAGTTTTGCTCTGCTTCAATTTCAGTTGTTTGCTCCAAGGAGAGAATTTCTTGGAATAGCAGGCGTTAGAAAATTCAGGTTATTCCCCAAACATTTGCTGGCCAGGGTCTCATTTCATAACATCTGGTCCTGCGTAAAGTTTCCAAGTGATGTAGGGAACAGAATTGTTTTTTCCACTGTGTTATCTGGTTTTGCCAGATCACCTAAGAAAGAAAGAAAGAAAGAAAGAAAGAAAGAAAGAAAGAAAGAAAGAAAGAAAGAAAGAAAGAAAGAAAGTCAATGTGCAGAGTTTGCGTTTCTTGCATGGGGCTTATTGGGTCACTCAACCCAACCCTGCAGTCATAAATTCCTACCTCTACGTTCCTGCCAAAGGGTCTTCAGCCTCTGTTTGCACACTCTGAATGAATGCCTTGCTTAAAGAAAGGCATGTGATACTACAAAATGATGAGGTTTTAAAAAAGTGATCTTTGCCTCTCTCTCTTCCTTTTATCCCACCCTCTCCCTCTGACTCTGTCTCTCTCTTTCTCTCCTTCCTCCTTAAGTTTAAAACTTTCTCAGTTGTTACAAGAATATTGTTTCAAACGGGGATCTTGGAGAAAGGAGAGGATCATTCTGAAAACGGAAGAATAGAAGATAATTCTGAGTTGATGGGCGAATGGAGCTTTGCTCCACTGCAGGGGAAAAGCTAGTGGTATTTATTGGGACTGTCACGGGCTTTAGCATCCTGAAGGCAGATATATGAAGTAGTCATTGATAAACATTATTATGTACTAGTCCAAATCTTTTGAAAGTCAGAAGCAGTCTAGGATTTGGTAAGTGACAAAATGGGGACAAGGGAGTGGCCTGAGATGGTTTTATCAAGGCAGGAATCTTCAGCCTCATTATCATACTGAGTGTACCTCAAAATATATTGACTTTTAAGAGTATTCCTTTTCCCTCCTCTATTTTACTTTATCCCTTATCCATCTTTTCTCTCCTATTATCCTGCCTTTTTAGTACTAGCTTTTAAATAAGTATTTAGTTTTTATTATGTATTATTAGGTCCTTTGGGACTATATAATGATTACGAATTAATTTCATTCTAGATTAAAAAAAAATGATGTGCTTAATATTTTGTTCTTTTAAACTGTCTTTTGAAGCTATGCTGCTAATCAGGTACAAGCCAGAAAGGAGTTGAGCCTGATAGACAGCACCCAGGTCATATCACTTAAAGATGACATTGATGTCATGATGATGACTCTTCTTCATTTGATCAAAGCCATCATCATGCTCTTACCTCTATCCATTCATCTCTGGCTATGGGAGAAATACCACCCTTTGGGTGAACCATTGAGGCCAGGAGGATCAGAGGGTTCTAGCCCATGGGCCACTATAGGAATATCTCTGTAATAAGCTCACTCATAGGACCGGCTCCAGCTATGGTAGCTAAAAAACAAATCTGTCTAAACATTTTAGTTTATAAGAGTTGATAGAAGTTTAGCCGAAGCTAATGTATAGACATCAACTAGGCAACCAAAGCTAATATAGCCTGAGTTTCCACAGGAAGCTGAGCTGTTCAGAGTGTTTATTTGAATGTTGCCAACCCTTATAGTCACGCTTTCTTAGCTTTATTCTAACTTTTAGAGATGTTGGTCCCTGTTCATAGGTACAGCCTGTACCAAAGCTGTGAGTCAGTGCTCACTACATTCTGCTCCTTGGTCATGCATAGCAAGTCTAAAAAGGAAGACATGGGCTGGGGAGTTATTTATTCCCTATGCTTCTACTAACTAGCCTCGAGATCTTAACCGTTCTGTGCCTCAGTGTTCCCATCTGTAAAATGGGGATAGTGTTAATTGCCCTACCTACCTCACAGGGTTGTTGTGAGGATAAATTGAGACAATGAATGGAAAGTACTTTGATGAATAAGTGCTATGCAAATTGTATGAAATGGAAATAATCATGTTAAAGGCAATGGAATGGACATTGGCAGAAGGGTTAATGAGATTGTCTAGTCCTTTCTCTGTGTGGCTTAAACCCAGGTTGCCATTGCTTTATACATTTCCACTTAGCACAGATTTGTAATTATGCATGTAATAAAGCACAGCCTTATCCAACCTGGTGTCTTGTGTGTTTTTGATGTCTCAATTTTGTACCTATTAATTTCTAATAATAAAATTGGGGGAACAATGTATCAGGGTCAGGGGGGGGGGATAGTATAAAAGGCAACTGCAAATTCCTACCAGCAAGCTCACTTCTAAAAGTGATTTATTAACTACTTAATTATTTTTACATTTACAGATTCAGTAATACTTTTAAAAAATATTTTTTATTGATTTCAGAGAGGAAGGGAGAGAGGAACATCACTGATGAGAGAGAATCATCGATCAGCTGTCTCCTGCATGCCCCCCACTGGGAATCAATCCCACAACCCGGGCATGTGTCCTAACCTGGAATAGAACTATTACCTCCTAGTTCATAGATCGATGCTTAACCACTGGGCCGTGCCAACCAGGTGAGATTCAGTAATACTTTTTACCATAAAGAGACAAATGAGGGGCAGCTTACAAAATTTCCTGGGAGATTCCAGATACCTCAGTCATTATGGCTACTTAAATGTTCTTGCCTCATACATTGGTGATACTTTCCTGATGGCATGAGAATTAACTGGGCATGTAGTTTTCTCTCTTGAGTTTTTAAAGATGTAAGATGATGGACTTTGTTAGGGCTCTTACCTATGTACTGTCACTTTTTTTTATTAATTTTTTATACATGTCTCCCCATTGCTCCCCCTCCCTCCCAGGCATACCCCCCCCAGTGTCTATGTTCATTGGTTATGCTTATATGCATGCATACAAGTTCTTTGATTGATCTCTTATCTACCTCACCTAACTTTAATCTTCCTGCTGTAATTTCACAGTCTGTTTGAAGCTTTACTGCCTCTGTATCTATCCTTTTGTTCATCAGTTTATAATGTTCTTTATTATCCACCAATGAGTGAGATCATGTGATTCCTCAATGAACAGTAGGGTTAGTACCAGCCTCTTTACGGTATGTTGGAAACCCTCTGAAGTGACCAAGGAGAGATCTTTTCAGGGAGATACTCGAATATACAAACATTTCACCTCTCTAGAAAGCAAAGAGAAGCTATACAGCAGGTCCTCCAATAACTTGTTCAACATCATTTGGTTATAACATTGATGAGATGCTTAACTTTAATTCATGTAAATAAGCCTAAGGTAAAATTGGTTTTGTTATATGTCATTTTACTTAAAGTCACAGAACCTTATCAAAGACATTGAGGACTTGCTATATCGTTTTCCTACTTTCTCACTCTATTTTCCCGGCATCTGATTTCTTTCCCTCTCTCTGTCAGCCAGACCACTAGTAAACCAGTTTGCTATGTGTGCAAGTTTTCATTTAAGAATTCCTTGAGATTCTAAGATGGCTGCCGAGGGGATAGCAGGCTGCAAGATAGTGTGTGAGTGAGAGAAAGAAAGGAGCAGGAGTGGATGTGCAGCGAGTGTCTATTTGTGAGTGAGGGACAGCTATAATCCAAGGAATTGTTGGGGACTGCTGGACGGGGCTCCCCTGCCCAAGCAGCCTCTACTGCTGCTGATCTCTCTCTCAGAGGGGTCCTCTATGCGCAGAATCTGCACCATCTTGAAAGGGACAGTGGTGGTGATATGGAGCCCAGCATTACCTTCAACTGGGGAGACCTCAAATACCTCCTAGGACTCTACAACCACAATCTCCAGGGACAAGCTGCCTCAGCTGCGAACCCAGGAACACCAAGACTCCAGCCTCTCCGACCATGCTGCCTAGAAAGTCTGCCCAGGAGATGACAAAGTGGCACGAGTACCCGGATGACCCTGTTCCTTCTCAAAGAGCAGAGAGAAGGAACAGCTGAGTCGATTAATATCCACCCAGAATTGGCGGATTAAACGCAGCTGGTGAGAAACCCGTGGATGGTAAGGAAATCCATGGAAGGAAAGGTCAACTTTCCCCTAGAGAGAGTTGAGATCTGAGGTCCAGGCTGAAGGGAGAAACGCACATGAAATGTGCATGAAAGGTGTGCAGGGCGAACTACAGTCTCAAAGGAAGACTGTGCTCCATGAAATCCGCCGCTGTTGGGGTAAGTGTGCCCTCGAATGTGGAAGGGGGGTCCACAGGGCTGTGGGCAGGAGACTATAGAAATTAACCCACGGCAGGGCTGGGCCCGGGAGGGCACTCTGAAGTTCTGCTAGTGCGCCAATGGGAAAACTGCGTGCATCCTCTGGCTTTCTTTTTCTTTTCTTTCTTAAATCTTTGATTCTGATTTCTAAGCCCAGTACATAGAATCTCCCAATTAAAAAATACTCGCCGAGGCTGCAGGGGAAAGCTGGTTTTGTGGAACCTGGAGAACAGAGTGCAGAGAAAATAGAAAGCCAGCTCTAGGGCAGTCTGTCGCTCTATCCCAGCATTAAGTGCAGCAGGGAAAGCCATCTAAAAGCTGGTTAGGGGAGGAGCCTTTCAGCTCTGGATATCAATACAGAAACACTGCCACCCAGGGGTTGTATCAGTAATTGACTCTTGTGTGAATGCAACTAAAGGCAAGGTGAGAAACTACCTGAAAAAAAGGATTGTGCCTTATCATACAGAGGAGCAATGGAGAACAGGGAACTCTTAATACTGGGCTATCTACCTGACAGGAAAGAGACCTGCCAAACAGAACAGCAGAGGAAATGAACAACCTTTACTACTTCACATTTTTATTTTTTATCCTTTATTTGGGAAACTAATTTTTTTCTTTCTCACTTAATTTTACCTTTTTAAACAATTCTATGTTTGTTTATAATTACTATTACTACTACTATTATTTTACTTTTTAAAAAAAGTTTTATTTTATTTTATCTTTATTTTGGGATTAGTGTTCTATATCTATTTTTTATTTTTTCCTGTAGCATTATTTTACTCTATTTCAGTTTTTCCTTCATACCATCATTCTCTTCCTCATGTTCCCCTTTTGCCCTGTTTCTCTTACCCTGTTCCTGCTTTAGTTTTTCTCTATCCTTTCTTTTTACTCCCCATTAAAAGTTTCTTACATATATATGTAATTTTTGCTCCCCTGATCCAAGACCATGCACACTTTTCTCTTTCTTTACTATCCAGATTTTCTTTGACTTCCCTTTTGTTTGTTTTTTGTTGTTGTTTTCCTGTTTTTTCCTTTTTTAAATTATTTGCCTTTTTCTTTCTTTCTGTCTTGTTAATGTTTGGTTATTGATTAGTTTGGTTTTTATTTGCTTGTTAGTATTTGTTTTTTGTTTGTTTGTTTTTATTGCTGTTTTTTGCTTCTGTTATTCCTTTCCTCACTTCTTCTATTCTACTACTAATAGCTTAGTGAATTACAATCACAAACTCAGGCCTAGCCACTCTCTATTCTCCTTTTTCCAATAGTAAATGAATACATAGATAAAGAAGGGGATTAGTTCCAAAAGAAACAATGAATTATCTAGCCCTACAACCCAAAGAGTTAGAGAGCAACAAGAAAAGCTCAATGTAAGCAGAAAGAAGGAAATAATAAATATCAGAGCAAAGATAAATTACATGGAGACAAAAAAAATATAAAAGATCAACAAAACCAAGAGCTGGTTCTTTGAAAGGATAAACAGATTGATGAGCCTCTAGCCAGGTTCACCAAGAAACAAAGAGAGAAGACCCAAATAAAAAAAGCAGAAGTGAAAGAGGAAAAGTAACAACAGATCCCATAGAAATACAAATGATTATGAAAAAATACTATGAAAAACTCTATTTCAACAAAATGGACAACCTAGATGAAATGGACATATTCTTAGAAAAATGCAAGTTCCCAAAACTCAATCAAGACGAATAAAAAAACCTGAAGAGGCAGATAAGTACCAAAGCAATTGAAATAGCAATAAAAAATCTTCCAGCAAACAAAAGCCCTGGCCCAGGTGGCTTTACAGAGGAATTCTACCAAGCATTCAAAGAACAACTAAAATCTATCCTCAGACTATTCCAAAAATTCAAGAGGAAGGCACACTTCCACGTTCTTTCTATGAAGCCATAGATGTTATTTATAATTTTACTGGACTCCTTCTACACTATCGCCATCTGGCCTCTAATCTAAATACCTTTTGATAAAAAAACAATATATCTAGCCGAGACCGGTTTGGCTTAGTGGATAGAGTGTCGGCTTGCGGACTGAAAGGTCCCAGGTTCGATTCTGGTTGGGGGCATGTGCCTTGCTTGCGGGCACATCTCCACTGTGGGGCGTGCAGGAGGTGTCTGATCGATGTCTCTCTCTCATCGATGTTTCTGACTTTCTATTTCTCTCCTTTCCTCTCTGTAAAAAATCAATAATAAAAAATATGTATATATAAAACAATATATCTAATTGTTACGATCTATCAACAACTTGCTAAAAATTAGAGTTTCATGTCTAGTTACTGGAGGGCTCAGATTAAAGTGGTTTTGATGGAGTATGAAGTACACACTAATTCATCCTCTAATACAGGAGTTGCCCAGACTAAAACCTAGAAATGACCACCAGATGTCAGTGCAATCTTTGAGATACTAATGTAGCTAAGGTTTGATCAGAAAAGAATTGTGAGGGTGGGCAGGTCAAGAAGGATTAATTCATATATACAGCTAGACGCTGGGCATATAAAATTCAATCAAAATTTATTTCTTAGTTTACCGGCATTCTATTTTTCATGTATATAATAAAATTCATGTTTTCTTCTTTTAATTTTAAAAAGGCAATCAGTTATCAGTCATTGTCTTTAAGGAGCTTATTGTCCAGATTCTGAAAGCTGTAGCTTCTTTTTCAAAGCAGTGGCCCCGATAAAACAAATGCGGAAAGAACAACTATAGTTCCTTCCTCACTAGGATGGCCACATAATTTTTTGTATGACCATGTCTCTTTTGACAGTGGGGTGATGATATTAATAATTATCAGGGCTGACAGGCACCAAACTGGGACTATTTTAGGTGTCTTAGTAAATTAAAGTTGCTATAACAAATTATCATACACTGGGTGGTTGAGGAGGTTCATTTCTTATATATTGTCCATGGATAATAATCTCTAAATAGAGATTTTAGGATGTTGATTCAGGAGGCTACAGACTGAATAAAAGACAGATAGAAGGAGAAAAGTATAGGATTTGGAGTCAGAGGACCTGGATTCAAGGCTTACTGTAAAAGAAATGCTACCTTTTTTAAAAAAATATATTATTGAAAGTATTATATATGTTGTCTTTTTTCCCCATTGACCTCTTCTAGCCCTCCCACCTCCCACCCCAGGTCTTCACCATTCTATTGTCTGTGTCCATGGGTTTTGCTTATATGCATACAAGTTCTTTGGTTGATCTCTTCCTACCTGCCCACCCTCCCCTGCCTTCCCTCTGAGATTCCACAGTCTGTTCTATGCTTCTATGTATCTGGGTCTATTTTGTTCATCGCTTTATTTTGTTACTTAGATTCCACATGAGTGGGATCATGTGATCTTTGTCTTTCTCTGACTGGCTTATTTCACTTAGCATGATAGTCTACAGGTCCCTCCATGCTGTCTCAAAGGGTAAGGGGTCCTCTTTTTTATTGCTGCATAGTATTCCATGGTATAAATGTACCAAAGTTTTTTATTCACTCATCTGCTGATGGGCACTTGGGCTGTTTGCAGATCTTAGCTATTGTAAATAGCATTGCTATGAACATAGGGGTATATACATTCTTTTTGATTGGTGTTTTGGGTCTTTTAAGTTTTATTCTAGAAGTGGGATCACTGGGTCAAATGACAGCTCCATATTTAATTTTTTTTTTTTTAGGAAACTCCGCACTGTTTTCTGATAAAGGCTGCACCAGCCTGCATTCCCACCAAGGAATTGTACCTGTCTTGATCAAACAATTCTCAGGATTTCTAATATTAGCCTTGGAGGATGAGTCTCCTCTTGAAAAGGGGCTTCTGGAACTCACAGTATGGTTTTGTGTTCCACAAGATTCTCCTTACTGTCGAGGCAATTTTTTCTGTTTATGTCACTGGCCCTGGGTGTGGTGAAGATCATTCCTTTTCAATAGGGTGGTTTGAGTGTGTCTCTTGTACAAGTTGAGGTGGAGGTAGAATTTTTAATCTAAAAGCTTAAGGAAAATAAAAGGGAGTCAACATGATGTATAATGACCTCATCTGGCTGATCGTGAGTGTGCATCAGAATAATCAGAAATGGGTATTAAAATATAGATTTATGGAGGTTTTGTGCCAATTTTAGACTATTATTTGGAAAACCATGCCGGGTATTTCAGGCTTTATCCTGCCTTGGAGCCTTATCAGCCTCCTATTTGGTGGGCTCCATCTTAGCATGACCTTGTAGAACTCATTGTTCCACTTATTCACTCTTGGTTTTTAAATATATTTTATTGATTTTGTACAGAAAGGAAGAGAGAGGGATAGAGAGTTAGAAACATTGATAAGAGAGAAACATTGATCAGCTGCCTCCTGCTCACCTCCCAATGTGGCTGTGCCCGAAACCAAGGTATATGCCCTTAACTGGAATTGAACCTAGGACCCTTGAGTCCACAGGCTGACACTCTGTCCACTGAGCCAAACTGGTTAGGGCCTACTTGTTCACTCTTGTATCCCAGTTATCAAATACAGGGCACAGCACAGAGTAGGACCTCTGAAATTACTTTATCAGTGGAATGGCTGGCTATGGAAAGAAAGCTTGACATCTTAGTTCCTGTTTCCTGTCTGAAAATGTGTCTGTTCCCTATGCATATTTCACCTTTCAGGAATACCACATGTGTCCACTCACAACCAGGTCTTTTATTTTGTAAGTCACAACCTGATAACCGCCATCTCATACAACCCTTTCTAGGTAACGGAGGGCATGTCTATTTTAGCCTCTGCTACTTATTTGCCATATGATTTTAGGTACGTGATTTGACCTCTCAACCTCAGTAACCTCATCTGTAAAGTAGGAATGACATAAAACCTGCCTTATTGGATTGTTGAATTGAAACTGGGCTTTACAAATTGGCTATCCAAACATCATCATTCAATTGGTCTTGAGGGAAAAGGAGATAATGTATGAGAATAGTCAATTCACCCACTCAATATTTATTGGATACCAGTAGGCAGTAAGGATTCAATGAAAGGAAAACACAGACCCATTCCCTAGAGAACAATCCAAAACGGTCAATTGAGAATGGCATAAACCAAAGATCTATTCTAGTGGAAGAATTATTTTCCTCTCCTAATTCTGCTAACATTCCAGAGTGTAGGGAATAAAGTGTTTTCCAATTACAGTAGGTAGTACCTCGAGATACGAGTGCCCTAACATACAAGATTTTTTTGAGATAGGAGCCATCGAGCGAACGATTTTTGCTTTGAATACGAGCAACAGTTGAGATACAAGTAATCTCGCGGATCGGCCGGCTGCACACAACCCACCAGTTTACTGCGACTTGAGAGTCTCATAGTTTCCCACGCCTCAAGGTTAGGGAACGAATTAAACTCGTATCTCGAGGTACCACTGTATTTGTGCCTCCAAAGCTCTGAAGTATACCACTAAATCGGGGCATCCTAGGCACACTCAAACCAAACTGTCAGCTATGGTTTTCAAGAGGGATGCCACACTTTCTTCCCTCCAGCTCCAACTCCCCGCTGGCCACATCTGAAGCCTGTCAAGCCACTTAGAGAACACTTCCTTACCCCGGATATCAACCAATCTGACAAAGGCAACTGTACCCTTCCCTCCTTGCCTGTCCTTCAGCATACTCCTCTTTCTAATTCCAGTTACAAACCCGAAACTTTCTTGTATGTGGATGAATACTAACAGATATATCTGTGTGTATGTGGACAGTGGAGAGGAGGGTTGTCTATACTCATAGCAATACGCTAGGAATGTTTTATTACACTAATACCCTTCAATATCACAACAACCCTGTGAGTAGGCAAAATATGAAAAAACTAAGACTGAGATGGAGACTTAGCAGAATGTGTTGTAACAGAAACTAGGCCTTTGTGGTTTTGACAAGTCCAGTGATCTTTCTACTATTAATCTTGGGGCTAACTGCTCCTGTTCATCCTGAACGTTTCCAGGCCAGTTTATGGGAAGATGAACAATGAAAACTCAGGCCTCAGATCTAGTAAGTGGTTGTTACGAAGATAATTCCCATCCCTAACAGGGGAGTCTTATGACTCATGTGGGCATAAGGCTGTTTTCTCTCATAATCTAACACAGCAGCAGAATAACCCTTTTAAACACAAATCAGATCACATCACTTGTCTGATTTAAAACCCTTTAGTGATTTCCCATTACATCGAAAGTAAAATCAAACCTCTTACCCTTTCCTCCGAGGCCTTTAATGAGCTTCATTTGTGTATCTTACTAACCTTAGGTTATGTGTTCAATTGTGTCCACTTAAAATTTATATGTTAAAATCATAATCATCAGTACCTCAGAATGTGACCTTATTTGGAAATAGGGTCATTGCAGATGAGATTAGTTAAATCAGGATGAGGTTATACTAGAGTAGGGTGAGCCCTAATTCAATATGACTGATGTCCTTATAAGATGGAAAAATTTGGAAGCCAGCACATGCACAGGGAGAACACCATGTGTAGATGAAGGTGTAGATCAGTGTAATGCTTCTACAGGCCAAGAAATATCAGAGATTGCCAGAAAACCATTAGAAGTTAGAAGAGAGGCACAAATAGATTCATTCCCCTTCACAGACCTTAGAATGGTCAGTTTGCTTTATTCAAAGTCCGTCAATTTAAATGTTAATATCATTCAAAACTATCCTTATAAGAATATCCATAATAATGTTCGGCCAAATACCTGGGCATTGTGGCCTGGCCAAGTTGACACATAAAATTAACTATTACACTGGTAATTGTGGGTGAGTTTAACACGACGATTTGCTTCTTCAATGCCAGCAAGGAAGCGAGTCCCCTAGCAGGAGATTCCTTGCAAGATTATGTAACATAATCACAGAAGTGCTATCCTGTCACTATTGCCATATTGTTACTCAAGGGGATGAAGATCACACAACAGTATGAATTCTAGGAGGTGGAGATCCTGGGGGCCATGTTAAAGCCTTCCTGCTGCTGTCTACCCCTTGACTTCTATGATTCACATCCTTCCCACATTCAAAATGCATTTACTCCCTCCCAACATGCTCAGAAGTTTCATTCCATTACATGATCTGCTCCAAGTCTGGAATCTCATCATTTAAATCAGTTCTATGTGTGGAGACAGTCCTTTAGGTATACCTCTCAATCTACTGACCTATAAAACTAAAGCAACAAGTATTCTGTCCCTCATACAACCAACATAAAATAGCGAGGAGGCATAGGAAAGCTATTTGAAAAGAGAGTGGGAGAGGACGGTGTGCATGGGAGGCATCAAAGAGTCCATAGCTATTCTGAAATCCAGCCGGGCAAAATGTTAATAGTCCTTGATGAGTTACAAGGATTACTCAGCAAGCCTTTCTGGTCCCTTGGTTCTGCCCTCCGGATCATCGTTCCTTTTCCATGAAAGGTAGCCCATATTTGCAGCTGAAAACTTTTTAGCAGCCTGCTTCCTGTTCATTGAATTTGGGGGCATCCAAAAGCCTTCTTTAATTTTGTATTCTCTGTCCAGCTAACATTGTTCAGTCCAAGCTGGCATTGTTTCTGCCTAAATAACTTTCTCAAAATTGTAATGAGTCTTCAGGGGATTTAACTGGGGTTCTCTCGATTAGAAAAAAGACACACAAACATCTCTGTTTTAGATAAGCCCTTCTTTACCATGAACCCCAGAGATGGCTAGGTTTGCAACTCTTAAGCTTCCTAGGGGCCCTATTGTTTGTTTCCATGAGGCACCCCCTTAATCTCTTGAAAGGGCCCTTTGTGTGATTGAATACCACTCTGATCCTTTGATCTTTCTGAGGTTTTTACAAAAAACCTATAGTCACACTCTCAGCCTTTTCTGTACACCATGCTTTCTTAATAGTGCTCTGAAGTTATTTCTTAATTTTATCATCTTCTGCCATCTGAAAAGGCTGCGAATCATAAAGCACTGATTTCTTTCTGTTTTAACAGTTCCTCCCTTAATTTCTCTCTACTCTCACATTTTACTATAAGCAGCAAGAAAAAAACAAACAAACAAAAAAAACAGGCCATACCTTTATCACTTTGCTTAGAAGTCTTCTTAATTAAATAAGCAAGTTCATAATTTACATGCTCTACTTTCCACATAACTTCATGTAACAATTTCAATAAGCTTTCTTCCACTACTTAACGAGGAACCCCTATAGTCTTGTGTCTGCCACATGGTAAATGCTTAATAGATTTTACTACTGAGCCTTACCAGCATGGCTCAGTGGTTGAGCATCGACCTATGAACCAGGAGGTAATGGTTTGATTCCTGGTCAGGGCACATGCCCAGCTTACAGGCTCCATCCCCAGTGGGGCCATGCAGGAGGCAGCTGATTAATGATTCTCTCTCATCATTGATGTTTCTATTTTTCTCTCCCTCTCCCTTCCTATCTGCAATCAATAAAAATAGATTAAAAAGTTTGACACTGAAACTGGGACTCAAAGCTATCAGACATTGAAATTGGGACTCAATCATTTTTCTTTTGCTCCTGTGGGTTTATTTGTAGCCTACAGGGGCAAGATGCTTTTAAAGACAAGAATCAGGAGGTGGGATGGGGAAGCAGATGTAGAGGCAAAGAAGCAATGAATGGACTGTCGTGCTAAAGTGGGAAGGCAGGGGAGGCTGGGGGGGAGGGTCCTATAGGAGATCAACCGAAGGACTTGTATGCATGTGTGTGTAGGCACGGCCAGTGGATACAGGGCAATGGGGGTATAGGGGGGACGGATGAGGGCATGTACTGGGGGGGTGGGGAGAGCAATAAGGAAAAAAAATAAAGTAGAAAAAAAGATCACTTAAAAAATTTACTGTTGGTATTACTATATTTACAATAGGAAAAATAACATCTATCTTATAAGGTTTTTGTCAGAATTTCATGAGATTATGTGTGAAACTGGCATAAAGTAGACATGTAGATCCTTCCCTTTATTTCTGTTAGGGATGGAATGTTTGTATCCCCCTAAAATTCATATATCGAAGCCCTAACCCTCAGTGAAGCTATAATTGGAGTAAGGAAGTAATTAAGGTTAAATGAGATTGTAAGGGTGGAGCACTGATCTAATCAGATTAGGGTCTTTTTAAGAAGAGACAACAAAAAGCTCATCCTCTCTGAACAAAACCCACTGAGGAAAGACCATTTATGTTATTGGCATCAACTTTATTGACACTGTGATCTCATATTTCTAGTCTCCAGACCTGTGAAAAATAAATTTTGATTCTTTAAGCCACCTGCTCTATGGCATTTTGTTACGGTGGCCTGAACAGACTAATACACCTTCCTTAGGCAAAGCAATCAGAATCCAGAGGTCCGAACTCCCTCTGAGTTCCCAACTACTCAACAGATGACATTGGTATGCATGGAAAGCAACAATGGTCTTTTAAAAAACTCTACTGTTAATATTTTTATTATTATGAAATATAGGATCATTGTAAAAAAATAAAATATGGGAAATCATAGTGAAGAAAGTAAAATTACCGATAACTCCTTCACTCAGTGATATTACTAAGGTTTTGATGAATTTAATTTTTAATTTATGTACAGTTGGTATACAGTCTTTTACTGGTTATATTAGTTTCAGGTGTACAATATAGTGATTCAACATTTTGATACCTTATGATGTGATCACCCCACTAATTCTGGTAATCATATCACTGTGTAAACTTATCACAATTTAATGGACTATATCCCCTTTTCATTCATCCTCCTACCTCTCCCTTATGTTAAAAATCCTTTAGTCTCTGATTCTATGACTCTTTTTACTTTGTTCATTCATTTGTTTGTTTGCTTTTTGATTGCACATATAAATGAAACCATATGGTATTTAATTGATGAATTTATTTATTTTTTTAAGTAATTTTCTTTTTTTAAATATATTTTATTGATTGAGTACAGAGAGGAAGAAAGAGGGTCAGAGAGGTAGAAACATCGGTGAGAGAGAAACATCAATCAGCTGCCTCCTGCACACCCCCGACAGGGGATGTGTCCACAACCAAGATCTATGCCCTTGACTGGAATCGAACCCGGGACCCTTTAGTCCACAGGCCGACGCTCTATCCACTGAGCCAAACTGGTTTCGGCTGATGAATTTATTTTTATTATTTTTCCTATTGATGACAGTTTGTGTATATATAGCTGTAAATACACACACAATAGAATTTGAATGATGCTGCTCCATAGTGTCTTATATTTCTTTCCTCTTCCATTTTAATATTTATTAGAGCAGATTGCTTTTCACAGGTGTCTTTTCCTCCACAATGATTTCTCTCGTGGGTTTCCAACTTCCTGTTCTCCAGCCTATGCCAAGCCGGCTCCAGTGTGCTTCAGATCCTGGCTCCCAGTCCAAAGGAGTTTTGCCCCTGTGGATATACCTCAGGCCATGTAACTGCTCAATAGCTATATTTTTACCTGCAGCCTCTCTGGGGAAGATGAGAGGAAATGGTGGCTCTGGGAACTAGTAGAAGTGAACCAGAGTCTGTGACTCCCTTAAGTCACAGATTGAAATCCTTCTTTACTAAAGTACAATGATGTAACTAAAGCCATAGCCTAGAATTTGTGTCCACTGAACTTGCTTTAAAATGTGTACAGAATGCACGAGCAAAATGAAAACTCCGAGAAGTAAATATCAGCAGGCAGATCCAAGAAGAACACCAGAAAAAAAAGTTTATCATTTTTTGTTCCTCTAGCATCTCCTAGCACAAGCTCAGCACATTCTGAAAACAGGAAGTGAGCACAGTGGTGCAAAGGGAGATCCAGGAGAGAATCTCTAGTTTTAGATGGATGAGCAACAAAAGAAAATTCTAAAGCCCAGAATGGGGGGAAAAAAAAAAAAATCCAGGTGCCTTTTTTTCTCTTCTTTTTTCTCTTCCTTTGAGTCTTAGTCAACAGGTAGTCCCATGGTGGGGGTGGCTGAAGTGGCAGAGAAACCAGGAATGGGAGCTGGCAGAAGCCAAAATTCTAAAGGAAATAACATTCTTGTCTGCTCAATGGGCCTGTAGCTCCAAGCGGGAGGGGCCAAAACCTATTGCTTTCTCTCTGTTTCTGTTTTCCCACCAGATTTGCCCCAATCCTAACAGACAAGAGTTATTTATAGTCCAGAAAACCCAAATAGGAGCACAGAGAACTAGTAATTACTAAAAAGATAACCCCAAAGTGAAGAGTTCAGGAAAGTCGTTCCGTAAAGCTGTTTGTGAACCCTTGGGTTTATCCTTGACCTCTGTGTCTGTTAAACGGATCCTAATTATCCTAATGAAGACTGAGAACTTAACTAAATGATCTGTTCTTCTGGGGGACCCAACTGATTAACGGTTGGTGAATATGTTTTTTAAAAAAACAATTTAACGTTAATTTTATTGAATAATACTTTGTAAAAATGAAATAAGAAAGGAATTCTCCTTAGCCAGAATTGTCTGGATTAAAATTCCGGTAACCCATTTACTAGCTGACCCTGAACAAGTTATCAACCCTCTGTATTGTTTCCTCACCCATCAAAACGGGGACAATTACAGTTTCTAGTTTCTGCCTCCTAGAGCAGTGGTTCTCAACGTTCCTAATGCATACAGTTCCTCATGTGGTGGTGACCCCCAACCATGAAAATTTGCTACTGTTATGCATCGTTATGTAAATATCTGCATTTTCCGATGGTCTTAGGCGACCCCTGTGAAAGGGTCTTTCGACCTCCAAAGGGGTCTCGACCCACAGGTTGAGAACCGCTGTCCTAGAGCATCTCCTTGGCTTGCACTTGGAGATATTCCTTGTTCCATGAGTCCCAAGAGCTGTGTCTGTTTGCTTGTTGAGAGACCTTCTGCTTTGGGATAGCTTGTGGCCTTCTTTTGGGCCATGGGCTCTGCCTACAAACTCTTTGGAAACCTGTGCCTATGCACCAGCTTGATTCCTTCCAGCCACCCAGCCACCCCACTTGAGAGGTTTCTTTTGTCTCCTAAGTGCACTGCCTCCATTCTTTCAGTATTATCTGCACTATTTCAGGGCTTATCCTGACACATGACATTATGGACATGTCCTGGTATTCTACGAAGGAGTACAGAGTGAGATCTTTGGATCCAGAGCTATCTGTGTTTGAATCCCAACTCTGCCCTCTCCTACCTCTGTGACCTTAAGCAGGCTACTCAGCTTGTCTAGGCCTCAGTTGCCTCGCCTATAAAATCAGATAATATTAATACCTATCTCATAGGGTTTGGGGGAGAATTAAAGGACATAATAGTGAAAAGCACTGAATGTCTGACACATAGTAAAAGCTCAGTCAATATTAGTTATTTTACATTGAAGCTTTAATGGGCGCATTAGATATATTTTCAAAGGTATTGGTTAGCATCCCAATTTTTGAGGGAAACAAACTGACATGGCTATATTAAGGGATTAAGTAATATTAAGTGGCTGTGGTGAATGACAACATTTCTGATTCCCTATTTAACATTATTTTCCACACCACAGGACACTGAGATAGGTGACTCATTACTCATTCAGTAAATATTTATGGAATGGCTGTCATGTATCAGATATTGTGCTAGGCACTGAAGGTACAGTAGTGAGTAAGACAGATAGGTCCCTGTGGTCCTGCACTTGCCATTCTAGTGGGAGAAGACAGTCAATACCAAGTAAATAACAATATAAGGACACATTAATTAGTGTGATGAAAATAAAACAGGGTGATATAATAAAGATTAACTATGGGAGAGCAGGTGGTGAAGAAATACTTTTCTGAGAAAATGGCTTTCATGACAAGAAGATTTGAGCTAGAAACAGTCTCATCTTGGACATATGGCTGGGATCTGGGAGAGAAGTTATTATAAAGAGAAGGTTCCAAGATCTGATCCACACAGAAAAGTAGAAGGAGTAGGAAGGAGGGCTTCAAGTTAAGGGTGGCTCAGGGCCCAATGTCAGAGTGGAGATTTTCTGGAGAGGCAGAAGAGCAAAGAAACTTGTAAATAAAGGACAGGGATTTTTAAACAGGTATTTATTAAATTTATGTTTAAAAAGAAACTTTATTGAGATATAATTTAGATAGAATAGCTTTAAGATAGACTAGCATTCACTAATTTTAAGTGTATAGTTTGGTAAGTCTTGTAAAATGTATACAGAAACCTGTGTTAAACATACCTCCCCTATTATCAAGGTACATTGTTGATGTTTCCATAATACTAAAATGTTCCCTTGTGACTCTTTGCAGTCATTCTGATCAGGTATTTTGTCAGGGGAGTGGTTAGGGGGTGATTTGTTTTATTTAGATTTGAATCTCAAATCTCCCACTTACTGGTCATATGACCTTGAAAAAGGCCTTTAAACTTGAGCCTCTAGTTTCTCATATGTAAAAATTCTATATAATAAAAGAAAAATATGCAAATTAACCATCAATCTGCTACACCCACAAGCCATGCCCACCAGCCAACCAAGATCGAGTATGCAAATTAAACCCAACCAAGATAGCTGTGACCACAGAGCAAGCAGGAGGGAGGCTTGGGTTTCCCTAGTGATGGAGGAAGCCAAGCTTTCCACATACCCCAGCAGGCCTAGGTCTCCATAAGGCTACAAAGTTTCAATTATAGAAGATAAATAAATCCCAACAAAAATGGCAACAGCCACGGAGCTGAAGAGAGCAGGAGGCTAGGGTTGCTCCCTACAATGGAGAAAGCCAAGCTTCTGCAGTTCTGGTCTGTCTTGTCCTCTACTTAAGGCTATAAAGTTTCAATTATAGAAGATAAATAAATCTCAACAGAAATGGCTGCCGTCATGGAGCAAGCAAGAGGGTTGGCTCTGCTCCAGGCTATAAGATACCAGGGCCTCTGCTTGGGTTGCCGAGGGGCATGGCCAGCCTGCAAACCACCACAGGTCCCTCTCCCAGGCCACCCCACACCTCAAGGAAACCCCTACCCTGATCTGGCACACCCTTCAGGGCAAACCAGCTGGCCCCCACCCATGCACTAGGCCTCTATCCTATCTAATAAAAGAGTAATATGCAGATTGACCATCACTCCAACACACAAGATGACTGCCCCCATGTGGTCAAAGATCCTGCCCCCATGTGGACACAAGATGGCCGCCACCAGATGGCCTGTAGGGGAGGGCAGTTAGGAGTTAACAGGTCTACAGAGGAAGGCAGTTAGTATTGACAAGACCTGCAGGGGAGGGCAGTTAGGGGCAAACAGGCTGTCAGGGGAGTGGTTAGGGGGTGATCACACAGGCAGAGTGGTTAGGGGCAATCAGGAAAGCAGGCAGGCAAAGCAGTTAGGGGCAATCAGAAAGGCAGGCAAGTGAGCAGTTGGGAGCCAGCAGTCCTGGATTGTGAGAGGGATGTCTGACTGCATAAATGGGCTGGGCTGAGGGAATTTCATGCACCAGGCTTCTAGTAGCTAATAACCATACCATGAGGTTTTTGAAAGAATGAAAGCACTTACTAGTGTCTGACACTCAGTAAGTGCTCTCTAAATGTCATTTCATGCCTTCCTTAATATTCAAGTGTTTAATATTATTGTCATTATGGTAATTAGACTCTCCTCTTTCTGGCTAGGTGGCTCTAGGATATAGAAACTCAATATATTTTCAATGTTTTTCATCTTCTGTAAGGGTACTGCTGAACTTTTGCATATTTCTGAGTCACTGGGGAGAAAGCAACTGAAATAGTTTTAGTTGATGTCAAATTCTTACATCTCACTAGTATCTTATATACCTTTGCAAAATTCATTTATTACCTCTGGAATTTGGGGATTTGATTTTCATGATGTACAAATATATCATTTGCAAAAGTAGCATTTTTATTTCTGTCTTTTTTTTCAATATTAGAACTCTTTAAAATAGAATTTTAGCAGAGGCAATCTTGTGTTGTTCCTGTTTTTATACAGAATGAATCTAATATGAGCTTTGTTGAAAAGATGTACTGGGTTAAACAAGAGAAAAAACACTGCAACAACCCTCATCTTAGCCATGATATTTGTAAGGTTTAAGTGAAAATGCTGTTTTTCTTCCTTGCTTCAAATTTTATTTCCCCTTTCCTAAACTTGTTTGATTTGTTCCCTAAATTCTTTAAGCAGGGACTTAATTTACTGTTGCTTTTATGTATTGATATAAACTTTCAAGACAAGACATTCTCTAAGTACTGCTTTGACAATCTTCCATAAAATGCTACTTTTATATATAATGTCTTACCAATCTTTCCCTTTGCCTCAAGTTTCATTATCTCCTTCATTAATAATGCAGCTCAAATGGTTTTGCAGAGCACTGCTACTGATCCTTTGTATTACAATCATGTAAATTGTTTTTGCATTATTTTTTTAAAATTTAACAAATCTTTATTGTTCAATCATTACAATTGTTTCTTCTCCCACCCAGCTCCCTTCCACCTGGTTCCCGCCCCACCCTCTGCGCTTACCTCCCCTGTATTGTCCTCATCCATAGGTGTATGATTTTTGTCCATTCTCTCCCTGCACCCCCCTTACCTCTTTCCTCCTGAGAATTGTCAGTCCACTCCCTTTTTATGCCCTTGATTCTATTATATTCACCAGTTTATTCTGTTCATCAGATTTTTAGATTCACTTGATATATATGTATTTGTTGTTCATAATTTTTATCTTTACCTTTTTCTTCTTCTTTCTCTTCTTAAAGAGTACCTTTCAGCATTTCATATAATACTGGTTTGATGTTGATGAACTCCTTTATTTTTTCTTATATGTGAAGCTCTTTATCTGCCCTTCCATTCTGAATGATAGCTTGGCTGGGTAGAGTAATCTTGGTTGTATGTTCTTGTTATTCATCACTTTGAAAATTTCTTGCCACTCCTGTCTGGCCTGCATAGTTTCTGTTGAGAAGTCAGCTGACAGTCATATGGGTGCTCCCTAGTAGTATTTAACTGTTTTTCTCTTGCTGATTTTAATATTCTATTTGTCTTTTGCTCTTGGTATTTTAATTAAGATGTGTCTTGGTGTGGTCCTCTTTGGATTCTTTTGTTTGGGGTTCTGTGTGCTTCCTGAATTTGTAAGTCTATTTCTTTCACCAGGTGGGGGAAGTTTTCAGTCATTATTTATTCAAATAGGTTTTCAGTATCTTGCTCTCTTTCTTCTTCTGGCACCCCCATAATTCTGATGTTGGTGTGCTTGAGGTTGTCCTTATGCTATTTTCAAATTTTTGGATTCTTTTTTCTTTTCCAGTTGTTTTTTGCTTCTTTGTATTTTAAATCTTTGACTTGATTCTTGCCGTCCTCTATTTGCTGTTAGGTCTCTGTATAATTTTTAAATATATATATATTTTATTAATTTTTTACAGAGAGGAAAGAAAAGGAGAGGGATAGTTAGAAACATCTATCAGCTGCCTCCAGTAGGGGATATGCCAGCAACCAAGGTACATGCCTTTGACTGGAATGGAACCTGGGACCCTTCAGTCCACAGGCTGATGCTCTATTCACTGAGCCAAACCGGTTTTGGCTGTATAATATTTTTTATTTCAGTCAATGTATGTTTAATTTCTATTTGGTCCTTTTTCATATCCTTGAGGTTCTCATTAAATCTATTGGCCTTTTCTAGGAAATTATTGAAAAACCTTATAACTGTGGTTTTGAACTCTATATCCAGTCATTTGCTTTCCTCCATTTCTTTCATTTGTGATCTGTTTCTTTGTCTCTGCATTTTTGCTGCTTCTGAGTTGGTAGAGCAGCTTTGTGTGGTAGGTGTCCTATAGGACCCAGTAGCTCAGCCTCCTGTTACGTGAGGTGGACACTCTAGTGCTCCCCTTTGTGGACTGTGTGCACAGCCTTGTTGTAGTTAAGTCTTGATTGTTGTTGGTATCACTGGGAGGAGTTGACCTCCAGGCCAATTGCCTGTGAGGATCAGCTATGTCTATTCTGGGAGAACTTCTGTGCTGGAGACACTCTTATGGGTCAAGACTTGCAAAATTGCCAAAGCCTCTGTGCTCAGCTTGGATGGGGCGGAGTCTCAGGGCAGAGCAGACAGCCTTGGCTTCCTGTCAGTCCTGCCCTGGGTCTCAGTGTCCCTCAGTAATCAATGTAAGCACCTCTGAGAGAAAGTCATCCTCGAGTTCCACCTGCTGCCAGACAGTCCAATTTCTCCCCAAATGAGTCTGGGTTCCCAGAAACTCACCCAGAACTGGAGTTCAGTGTAGTCAGGAGCTTCTGTCTCTCTTCCGCTTTAGAAAGCCAGCTGCACACTCAGTGGCCCCTGCAATCAGCCACCTATCCTCTTTGTGTGCCTGTACCTCAGCCTTTTGCAGCTCCTCTGAGTCTCAATGTGCTTTCCCCTTCCTTCTAGTTGTAGAATTTTCACTCAGCCAGCTTTCCTGTGGTTCGGGATGGTGTCCGTTTTGTCTTTAGTTGCAGTTTTGATATTGTTGTGTGAGGTAGCAGTTTAGGTGTTTACCTATGCCATCATCTTGGTTTCTCTCCCCTGCATTAATTTTTTAAAAAAGTATTTTTTTGTTGATGTCAGAGAGGAAGGGAGAGGGAGAGAGAGAAACATCAATGATGAGAATCATTGATTGGCTGCCTCCTGCACACCCCCTACTTGGGATTGAGCCTGAAACCCTGGGCATATGCCCTGACTGGGAATTGAACCATACCCTCTTGGTTCATAGGTGGATGCTTAACCACTGAGCCATGCCTGCCAGGCTACATTAATTTTTATTTGAATTTATTGGGGTGATATTGGTTAATAAAATTATATCAGTTTCAGGTGTACAATTCTATAATGCATCAGCTGTGTATTGTACTGTGTGTTCACCACTTCAAGTCAAGTTTCCTTCCATCTCCATTTATTTCCCCTTTACTCTCTTCTACCTCCCCCCACTACCTTTGCCTCTGGTAATCACCATGTGTTGTCTGTGTCTATGTGTTTGTTTGTTTTTTCCTAATCCCTTCACCTTTTTCATTCAGCCCCCGACACCTGTCAGTCTGTTCTCTATCTATGAGTCTGTTTGTATTTTGTTAGTTTAATTTATTCGTTATATTTCACATACGAGTGAAATCACATGGTATTTGTCTTTTCTTATTGGCATTAATTTTGATTTTTAAAAATAGTGCGTGAAAATTTTATCTTGATTAGTAAGTTTTTTTGGTTTCCCCTGAAAATTTGACCCTGAGGAAAGTGCCTCTATCATCTCACCTCAGCTTATTTCTGATCCTGAAGTATCTTCCTAGTTAAGTTCTTCTCACAACTTTTTTTTTTTTAAATGGAGGCCTGATGTTCAGAGGCACTAAAACTTTCAGAGATATCAAACCAATTACACCACCTGCAGGAGGTAATCATGAGTTCCTTCTTCTGCTCCTGTCTTCCTATCTGTATGATATGTTGGGCTCTCAGCTCAGCAGAAGCTCTTGTCAATTTCCAGCTGCTGGCACTGAGTAAGGCCACATTGCTAATAAGGTGTATGGGAACACTTCTCCATTTTAGAAAGGTGAAAGGCCAGGGTCTCACCCTCCAGGGATAAGCCCCAAGGACTGTTGAGTTGTTCCAGACCCTTGTCAGGGCCCTTTGTGGCCCAAAGCATTCCTTTCTCTGCTGGAGTCTGTCAGTTAGCTCTGGAAAAAATCAAGTTTCCTCACCCTGATCTTACCTCACCTACACAAGTTTCTCTGAGAAATTATGAAAATTCTTAGAATCCTGAAATGTCAGAACTGGAAGGGCCCTTAGAGACCATTTTTCCCAACCCTTTTCATTTAACAGCACATATAACTTCCTGTGCTATATTTCCATATTCCCAGGAATCCCCAAGGCTGTCTCATAATAAAAATTAGGAGCAAGTCAAGAGCCAAGTTAATCAAGGAACTAAACTACTATGGGCCTCAGCTGTGTTCATGAAGGATTGAGTCATCATAAATTCAGCCCTGCTTCTGGGATTTGTTTATTCAGGATTTTCTTCAAGGACAAAGAGAAGGATCTGTGGTGGCTCAACTCCAGAGCTTTTTCATGGGGTGAGGTGTGTCTGGAAAAGGTTCGATTAGCTTTAATTCCGGTTGGGGAGTTTTAAAGGTCCTACTTTGATGGGGCCTGCCTTTCCTTCTGACTGGTCCAGGCGCTGTTGAGAAATTGGCAAAGTTTGCCTCTAAAAGCATCAAAGTGCCTTTTACATCCCCTCAAAGTACCTCTTTGGGTTATATTGTCAAAGAATCTTGCTTTCCATTGGAAAATGTCCCAAGAACACTTGCAAATGTGTTAGAATGGGCTTTGAGAGTACAGCTTCTTTTACATATCTACATCTGTAACAAGATTCACATTGTACAAAGCATTGTATCAATTTCTCCAGTTTAATCTCTAAACAGTGAGGGTAATTTGGGGCTAACTTTCACAGGAAAAGAAACAGGCTCAGAGTCTAGGTGACTGTACAGCCATTCAGCTAGTAGGAGGCAAAAAGCTCTCTTTGGCTTTTGAATCCAGAAGGATGCCACATCCTGTACTTGTTCTACAAAGTCACGAGCACCTCAGAGGTGCCAAGATAAGCCACAACAAACTAGCTAACAGAGCACCACAGGGTTGAAATGAATCTTGATCTGATTTGCAATGAATTCTAGCATTGTGATTGACATTTTTTCCCTTTTTTTATTTAATAAATCTTTATTGTTCAGATTATTAGAGTTGTTCCTCTGTTTTCTTCCCATAGCTCCCCTCCACCTGGCTCCCACCCCTCCCTCTACCCTTACCTCCCCCAGCATTGTCCTCACCCATATGTGTATGATTTTTGTCCAGTCTCTCCCTGCACCCCCCTCAGCCCTTTCCCTGAGAATTTTCAGTCCACTCCCTTTCTATGCCCCTGATTCTATTATAGTTTATTATGTTCATCAGATTTTTAATTCACTTGATTTTTAGATTCACTTGTTGGTAGATACGTATTTGTTGTTCATAATTTTTATCTTTAGTTTTTTCTTCTTCCTCTTCTTAAAGAGTACTTTTCAGCATTTCATATAACACTTTTAGCTTTTTCTTATCTGTGAAGCTTCTTTATCTGCCCTTCAATTCTGAATGATAGTTTTGCTGGGTAGAGTAATCTTGGTTGTAGGTTCTTGCTATTCATCACTTTGAATATTTCTTGCCACTCCTGTCTGGCCTGCATAGTTTCTGTTGAGAAATCAGCTGACAATTGTATGGATGCTCCCCTGTAGATAATTAACTGTTTTTCTCCTGCTGCTTTTAATCTCTCTTTGTCTTTTGCTCTTGGTATTTTAATTATGATGTGTCTTCCTAGACTTGTAAGTCTAATTCTTTCACCAGGTGGGGGAAGTTTTCAGTCATTATTTCCTCAAATAGGTTTTCAGTATCTTGCTCTCTCTCTTCTTCTGGCACCCCCATAATTCTGATGTTGATACACTTGAAGTTGTCCCAGAGGCTCCTTATACTATCTTCACATTTTTGGATTCTTTTTTCTTGCTTTTCCAGTGGAGTGTTTTCTGTTTCTTTGTATTTCGAATCTTTGACTTGATTCTTGCCTTCCTCTAGTCTGCTGTTAGGTCTCTGTATAATATTTCTTTTATTTCAATCAGTGTATGTTTAATTTAAGTTGGTCCTTTTTCATCTCCTCTTGGGTCTTGCTAAATTTATCTATCTTTTCTTGGAAATTCTTGAAAAACCTTATAACTGTGGTTTTGAACTCTATATCCAGTCATTGGTTTTCCCCCATTTCTTTTGTTTGTGATCTGTTCCTTTGTTTCTGTAATTTCACTATGTTGGGAGAACATCTGAATTGGAATCAGCCTTATGATACCAGACTTGCAAAACTGCAAAAGCCTCTCTGCTGAGCTTAGATGGGATGGAGTCTCAGGGCTTAAGAGACTGCCTTGCTTCCAGTCAGCCCCATCCTATGCAGCCCCTGGGTCTCAAGGGTCTCTTGGTAAACTCTGCAGCTGTCTCTGTGCACCTGCCTCTAAACCTCTGCCTTTCTGGTTCCCTTGCACTCTGGGCCCTGTATGAGTCTGGGTCTCCAGGGTCTCGCCCGAAACTGGGGTTCAGTGCAGTTAGAAGTGGCACAATTGGGAGGCTCTGTCTCTCGCCCACTAGAGAAAACCAGTGGCAAAATCAGAAGTCCATCTTCTGCACGCCATGCTGTGCATGCCCCCAGACCTCTGCCCTTTTTCAACTCCCCTAAATTTCCATGCACTCCTCCCTTTTCATAGTTCTGACTTCCCCCGTATGAGTCTCGCCCAGAACTGGGGTTCAATGCCATAGGATAAGGGGTTCAGTGCAGTTGGGAGTCTCTGTCTACCTCCCGCCCTAGCCAGGCACTCTGCCGCCCACTCTCTCCATGTGCTCGTTTCTATACCTCAGCTTTTTGCAGCTCCTCTGAGTCTCCGTGAGCCCCTCTCTTTCCTTCTAATTATAGAATTTCCACTCAGCCAACTTTTCTGTGCTTCTGGATGATGTTCATTCTGTCTTTTAGTTGTAGTTTTGAAATTGTTGTGTGAGGCAGTAGTTTAGGTGTTCACCTATGCCGCCATCTTGGTTTCTCTGTGGTTGAGTTCTGAGAAGCATACAAATCTAAGAATTCAGTGCTAGTCTAAAAGGAAACATTGGGATTCACATAGGGTGGCTATGAGGAATTTACCATTCTGTAGCTTTCTTTTCAGAAAAATTTTCTTGCAGAATGATGGAAGACAAAGAAATTACATCAATTGGAGGTGACATTAAGCAGCTTTATTCACACATGGGTGAGGATCCAATCCCATTATAGTTCTGGATAGTAAATACCTAATAGCCATGTAAATAGTGATGTAGTGTGTGTGTGGTAAGGTGGAGAGAGGGGGTGGCACAATGTCCATGAGTAATATACTTACATCAGTTTGCTTTTTGTCTAAGCTAGCCCATTTGAAAAATTTAACAGAGACCAAGAAAGCCTTATCTTTGTGATTAGTGGGGGATTATCAAGCTGTATGTGCAATGGTGCAGAAACAGGGATTCCACAGGTGACAAACCTCTAGATTTGCGAACACACATTATTTGGACAAACCAGATTACTTAGGGATTTGGACATGAGTTATATCTTTATATCTTGGGTTCTCAGAAAAAAAAAAAATCAGGGTGAGATTTGGACCCAAGTCTAACACTGTATCACCAATACTTGGAATTGGACCCATTCCCCTATTGTGCCTAAGATATATCTGACCAAGAAAATGATAACATGTTTTTTAAATTTTTTATTGATGCTGTTGCCTCGCTTATTGAACACTTTATCCTTGTACAGTCCAACTGCTCAGATGTATTGGGAAATACAATCATGAAGTATGTTGTTCAATGGCCTAATGAATGGGGAACCCAGCTTGCATGGAACGCTGCTGGGCGGAGGGAGGGGAGTAACTAGAGCGATGTTGCAGGCGTTGTTAGCTCACAGGTTAGTGAGCAGCCAGTCCAGCAGTTGTTTTCTAGCCATGTTGCCCACAGCTTCATCCAGTTGTCGTTCCTTAGCAAACTTCATCACTTCTTGAAGGAGATCTCCTACACTATAGCCTTTCTCTGCTGCCTTAGCTGAAACTTCAGGAAGCTGTGGAAAGAACAGAGATAACATGAGTTATATGATGTATTTGGAGAAGAGACCCAGATGGATAAAGTGAACTAACGCCTTCACCCACATTTCCACTCACAATTTTAAGATAAGAGTAAAAGCTGCCACAGATCCAGGACTGGCTTTCCTCTCTTTTTCCCTTGACCCTCCTCTAATGGCATACATCAAAATGGAAAAAACAAACAAACAACTTTTTCTCTCTGCAGTATTTTGAGGGCCTTCAAATTCAAAACGTAAGACTTAAAATTGCTCCTCAATGTTTTAACAAATACTTTGTTTAAAAGATCATTGATAAAACAAAGCCAATCTTACTCTTCTCTTGGCTGAAATGTGCAAACCCTGAGGTGTTAGAGCCTCACTTAATGGTTCACACTTTTGTGTCTTTTTATGAAGTGAAAGTAATTCATAAGGCAAATGGTAAAGAGCAGACTTGAAAAAAATTGGACTGCTCTTGAACTCTAAGTACAATGTTGCCTCCTTGCCCCTCCCCATCACAACCCTCTTTCTTCTTGTGCTTTGTCATTGCTTACCTTCTCCAGTTGTCCATCATCATCTCCCATGAAATAGAGCATGGGCACATTAAATTGGGAGGCTGCAATCCACTGCAGGACAGCTTGGAGCTGCTTCTGCAAGCTACTTGTTGAGCACTGATTATTGACGATGACTTCTGGCCCAGGAAATTCTTCATAGTTCTGTTGCATTGGACCATCATGACTACATCTGGGGCCACCAGACTGGTAATGAGTGTTTGTCATGGCTGCTTGCTCTTCCAACTCAGCAAGGGCTTCCCCATTGTTGCTATACTTAGCCATGATAAGGCACAGCTTCATCACAGATTCTACCAGTTGATCAATGAATTGCCGGTTCATTTGCTTCATCCCAGTGAAGTCAAGATCTTGACTTTCCTGGCATTGTTCTTCCCCTCTCTTGGACATGGAAGTTGCTTTGTTTGCCCTGAGCTCAGCAGATTTGTTCTCACTTTCAGATAGGTCATCACAGTTGAAGGTGTTCTCACTGAGCAGTTTCTGAATCAGTGATAGAACAATGTTTGACACATCCAACTTCTGGCAGTCTGAATGTTGAGCCTCCTTTAGACAGGTAGATGGCCCAGGAGCTCCCCGTGATTCTAGATGTTTCATTGAAAGAGCCTTGGCACTTTGGCCAGATGCATTTTTTTCGTATTGGGCACTCTGAGTCATATAGCTCGTTGTTGAAGGACAGTCATCTTCAACTGAATCTTTGCCCTTGGCCTGCTGGGTTAGGTGGTACTGAATCAGCTTAAGGGCAGAGACAATCAAGTCCTTTGCCAGTGAATCTGTGGAAGAGCTGATCTTTTCTCTTTTTTCTTCCCTACTGGTGCATGCTTTGGTAGTAATCATCTTGCCTTGGCTTCCTTGTTTTTGGTTCCACATGTTCAGGCTCTCCTTGAGGATGTGTTCACCAACTCTTTCAGCACTGGACTTGCATTGATCTGATTTGATTTTGCCTTTGTCCTTCCCCTTCATCTCAGCTTTCATGGTGGAGAATTCAAGACTTTGGTTCTTACTTTGGTTCTTGTTTTTGAGATCATGGGAGCCAGCTTTCAAAGATGCATACAACAGGCTCTGCGATTTAGAGTCCTTTTTCTCTCCAAGCAGAGCACTAACCAGGCGTTTCAGCATGGCCTCCATGATATCTGTAGCATTTTGTCTTCCATGATTGAACAGATTCCTCTTGACAGCTGAGACAAAGTCAGAGTCAGTCATCAGGACTCCAGTGATATTATGCAGATTCTTCAAGCAGGAGTCAATCAAATCAGACACAATTTCTTTGGTGTGTTTTAACAATACCTTCTTCAGGACAACACAGGCAGGAATTGGCTTCCCAGAGGTATGCACTTTCAAGGTCTTCATAACAGAAAGCATCATGTCAGATGCCACTTGATTTGCATAAACCATGAGCCCTTTACTGATGGAATCTGCAAATTCTTTGCTATCTTTTTGGCATATCTGTTTGTCTCCCCCCTTGTTCTTGTTGGATAATTCACTATATAGAAATGTTTTCCGACCACCTTCCCTGCACTCTTCTCCAGTGCCCCGCATTTCTGCAGAGGTCATTTCCACAGCATCATGGACCATTTCAGAAGCAATCTTGCTCACAGCACTGCGAGGGCTGTTTTTCCCTTTGTCCCCACAGGGTGGATAGATTGAATGATGAAAGCATTTGCTTCCACTTTCCAACTTCTCTTTGATTTCCTTATGGGCCATTTGGACTACCAGATTAGATAGTCGGTTGACATAGAAGGAAAGGTCATCCATTGAACATTCTCCCTCAGGAGACATTACTGCCCTCTGAGTGCTAGGAGATTTTGCTGGTGGGGTGGAAGGACTCTGGTTATTGTTGGTATTTTTGGCTGCAGCCATTTCTAGATGTAGGTTTTGAGGTCTGTTGGCCATATAATCGACGTTCAGTTGATCGGCATAAACGCTGTAGCAGTTTTCATGGGGGTATCTGTGATAGTCATTGTCTGAGTCTCCTATTTTATGTTTACAGCTAGAAGCTGAGGGGCTTAGTGCATGTTGGAAACCCAAGGCATACTTCTGGAGATCATTGAGAAGCCAATTTAGAACACTTATAGGATCAGAGGGAGCTTGTTTGAAAAGGCATATAGATCCCTCCGTCTAAAAAAAGAAGAACACCTAAGAATTTGGGGAGAGTACTTCCCCCCCACACTTATTTTATTTTGAACATATATCTTTCTAAACCACACATATTAGGGATGCGGGAAACAAAATATACAATTCTATCCATTAACACACATCCAAGCACAAGTGCTACCAACAAAAGCTCAGTGTATACATTTGTACACTTAACTATATGCAAGTGCTATCAATGTTTATTAATTTCACCTTAGCATGTCATGCTTATCTCAATATGTGTAAAAAATGTGTCTATGTGTGTGTATGAATAACAATATAGCAATTCATGTGTGAACATCTAAGAAGATGTGAGAATGTGTCAATCTGTGTTGTTAATGTGTGGAAATGTATCAGTGTGTGTGTTCATATGTGTATTTTAGTGCACCTATATGACTGGCTATATGTAAGTATGTGTAATAATGTGTTGACATCAATACCTATTCTATATGTCTGCTATAGGGGCCAACATGTACATATTAGTGTGCATATATTGTAAATATAAAAATATGTGTACTTCAGTGTGTCTCTGAATATGTAAATGAGCAAGTGTCAATTTGAGTGATCTGCATATATGTTTATGATGTAAGTCCAATGGCACTTATATTGAAGCTATAAGTATATTTTATGTTAAAGCATAAATTCACATATTAGCATATATACTCATGAATATATTAATGTGTACATTAATAAATGTGTGTTAAAAATATACATGTGTTAATAGGTGATTATGTAATGACTGTGTATGTCAATAGATTAGGTACAGTTTATGTTATATTTATATGCTACTAGAGGCCTGGTGCATGAAAATTCATGCACTGGCAGGGAGATCCCTTAGCCTGGCCTGCCCGCTCTCACAGTCTCGGAGCTCTCAGTGACCTAATGATCAGGGGAAGGTGATGTGCCATCACACCTCTGCTGCTGCTACTGCTGGAAGCATAAGCCTCAGCTGGCTCTGGTTACCTGAGCCTCAAGTAATCCTGGTGGTTGGGGAGCTGAAGAGAATGGGGGTTTCCAGAGGCAGGCATGCAGAGTGGCTGGGCCTGCCTGGGGGTGGACCCAGCTTTGCCGTGTCTGCTGCCCTGGTGGAAGTAAGGGGACTGGGCACCACCATCTTTGAGGGCAGGGCAGTCAATTAGCATATTCCCTTCTTATTGGCCATGGGCAATGCCATCTTTGTGACTACATGAGGGTCAATTAGCATATTCCCTCTTTATTAGATAGTATGCCAATGATTAAGAATGTGTGTCAGTGTTGCACACATCCTGAATATTGGAGTATGAGTGTAAATACATGAGTCCCATGTTATTGTTTTGTGTCAATGGGTTTATCAATGCATACAAATGTATGAGTGAATATGTATCACTTTAGGTTGGTATGTATTTGTATCAACATGATGTATATTTATAGGTGGGGCAAAAGTAGGCTTACTTTTGTTCATATGGAAAATAATACCATTATTAGCAAATAATAAATCAAGAATAAACTCTCTTTTGTGTACTTACTACTGTAAACCTACTTTTGCCCCATCCTGTGTAAGAGTTTATCCTCATACCTGAATCTGTATGGTCACTGTGTTTTGATCAAGGCTATGTGTGTGCTAACATTGTGTGCATGGATGTTTATATGTTTGCTGGAGCAATGCTTGTATGTGTTTACCATTATCACATGTGTGTCATTGCTTGTACAAATTATTTTTTGTTGATGTATATAAATTTGTATATATATACATATATGTGTATACACACACACACACACACACACAGGCATATATAGTTTTTGTTGCTAATCCTTACCCAAGGATATTTTTCCATTGATTTTTAGAGAGAGTGAAAGGAAGAGGAGAGGCAAACATCAATGTGAGAGAGACACATAGATTAGTTGCCTCCCACATAAACTCTGACCTGGGGCCATGGATCTAGCCTGCAACCAAGGTATTTGTCCTTGACCAAAATTGAACCCGAGACCCTTCAGTCTGTGAGCCGGCACTCTAGTGGCTGAACTGAACCGGCTAGGGATATAAATGTATATATTGATATGTGTTGCTTTGTGCCACTTTGTGTAAATTTATGTGTATATGTATTGCATACATCTTCTATTCAGTGCTAAGTACCATTGCCCTCTTTGCCCCTTCCATTGCTTCATCTCCTCTCTTTTCATTGAATTCCTAGAACATTTTGAAAATAGGCTTAGGTTACAATCAAGGAGATCTGCACTGTGGGCTGCACTTTTAAAAATAAACATTAGATATAATTTATCCCTTTCTTAAGACTCCAAAATAGAGCATTCCCAACTGAACCCAAAACCCTTTAAAGAATATATTGTAAATGTTTTTTTCTTTTGTAAGGCTAATCTTACCACTCCAAATGTGTCTGGTGTCAGAAATGTTGTTTCTGGTTATAACATGAACATAGGTACACAGAACAGGAAATATTTGACTTCTTTGAGCTAAAACCCAATATCTTGTTTCAGTATCAGACACTCTGGGCTTATAGGACTGTAAAGGTGACTTGTCATGAGCTCTAATGCCTAAGAGGCATAATTTAGGGTAGATACATAAAAAACAAGAAGATTCTGTATGTGACAACTTGGGTAATCTCTTAGACAACAGGGTTGGGGACTAGGTAGCTACAGTTCTTGGTTGTTATGGAGTCTCTCTGTTTAATATATCCTTGAGTATCCTTGGGAACCAGACAACTACAGCTTTGGTTGTCATGGAGTCTCTCTACTCCATATGTTCCTAGGGACCAGATAACTACAGTTCTTGATTGTTGTAGAGTCTCTCTCTGCTCCATACACCCTTGTTGTTTTTTTTGTTGGACACCGGGCAATGTGGGTCACACAAGCCCATTACATAGCAACAAAAAGAGCAAAGGATCTTTCTAATCAACCCATGTCTTTGTTAGGATAAGGATAGCAAGATTCCATTTTGAGTAGATGCCTGAAATCAGAAAAGGGCATTCTGAGTGTGCCATGTTTAGATACCTGGGCATTGAACTTACCGTGACTCTGAACTTAGGCCTGTGTTCTCTAGAATGTCATGGTAGTCAAATTTATGGGCCTGTTTGATAATATTTCTCTTACCATCTCTGAACCAGAGTCTTCAGTCTCAGCACTGGGCTCTGGGAATTAAAAGTGCAGATTCAGAGGCTAAGCATACCTTCGATTGCTGATCTTTCTTCTCAACATCCTTGATAACAATAATTTCTTTATCTTCCAGATGCTCCAGGGTTATGTCACCTCCTGAACTGGAACCACCAGCATCCTATTGAATTAAGGGATGCGATTCTTATGAATAGTTGCTTTTTGAAACTTCTCCAGGCTTCCCTCTCTGCCTGCTGCCACTTAAAAACATGAATGACATATCTTTTTAATTTTTGAGGAAGTAGTAGACTTGTAGTGCTAACTAGTCTTTGGAGAATGATATACTTTTCTCTCCACAAATTACTACCCTTCCCGAGAGGAATTCACAAAAATCAATCTCAGGATCCACATTTCATTAATTACTGACCTTTTGGACATTTTCTCACTGTTCTGACATGCTACCTTCCATTCTTTAGTTCTTCCATCCCTACCAGCAATGTAAGTGTGCTTTCTAAAATGAGATTTGGTATCACGAGTGACAGGAAATTCTCAACCAGAGATTCCTGTGCTCACAAGAATGATGGCTTCTCACCTGAATTGCCTCCACCTTCTCACCCACAGCCACAAACTTTCCCTTTTATTATGTCATCACTGACAATCCTTTCCGAAGTTTCCTACCCATTCCAACTTTGAGGGGAGCAGAGAATACCTACCTTGGAACTTTTATCTTCCACATTCAGGGTGGCCACATCAACAAAACATATCTGCATCAAATTAAGAGGATGCATTTAGGAAAATTCTAGAGAAAAGACTGTAGTTTCTCTTTGAGATGATAAAGCACCTACCGTATAGGGTTCTTGTGATGATTGAGATAGTGCATATAAAGAAAGCTTTTAGCAGAGTACTTGTACATAGTAAATACTCAATAAGTGTGATTAGGCAGACAGAATCTTGTCATTGCTGTATTTCCTAGATAAGAAAACTTACCTATCAGGCCCCAAATACCCACATTTATTGAGAAAAGTAAGAAGAGAGGTGGCTTGCTCAACTGATACAAACCCAAAGCTGGAACTTATATCAAATCTCAATTCCCCTAACTCCCAGCTTAGAGCACTTTCAACTATACTAGTGTTCCCCCAAAGTGGTATTTTTACTACTGAGGCTCTAGAAAACATTCAGTGGTACATGGTTAAACACTTCTGTGTTTCATAAGTGTATTTTTTATTGTGTAGCAGGAAAAGTACATACTAGAACATCAAACCTGGCTACCATTGTTTAGGTTGATGGTAATTTTCAAATGTGAGTCAACTTTAAAAACATTGTAGAAACACATATTAAATAAATCACAGTATGAGTGGTACTTGAGCATGATAAAAGTGAAATACTACACAGATAACTCAAAATTTGGGAACCAGCATGAAGTTATTTTGCCCTCCTTAGGGAGTCCCCCTTTAGTACAACTTATGGTAGCGAGATGATATTGTGAGGTAATAGAGGCTGGTAACTAAGCAACCATCACTCCTCCCTCTCCTAAGGCTCTCCCTAGCCCTCCACTGCTTCACCGCTTTGTGTCTTGCCCTTCCCTTGATTTGTCCCTTTGCAACGTATAAGCATACTGGTCCCCCCCCCCCCAGACTTTATTGAGCGTGCTTGCTTGAAAACAACACTATCACCCTTTGTTAACCTATCCTGGGTTCCAGTATATCTGTATCCATATGCCAATCCTTCCCACACTTTGGTAGGAGTAGTTTTGTATCTCACCACTTTGCGTTCCTGTTCTTTCCTTTCTGTTGGGCTATAGAGATCGACCTTGCACACACCCCTGGAGCTGTGTAGCCAGTCAATAGGATCAGACATCTGAAAAGACA
>PVJN01018670.1:0-38451 GCA_004026805.1 Lasiurus borealis
CAAACAAAAGTTGAGTAATGTCAAGCTGCCAGAATCATCAGTGTTCTGGTTCATGTTCCTGACTCCTCATTCTCTGAGCATTTCCAATGAAATCCAGAAACAGCTGTGATGACTCACACCAACAGATTTGTGCACCATAGTCAGCGCTCAAACAAGGGATAATGATGCCTGTTAAACCCACTACCTAAAGGCAATCAATCTTGGAGTTTCTTAGGAATAGTAAACCAACTTTCTGTTTTCTGCACTAAGGAGATAGGAGTGGCATGGATAATGGAAATGAGTGGAAAATACATATCATTGGTTTGAGAATATATAACCTGATCTGTCCCTCCTCTCCACAGCCCCTGAGTCTATGCCTCTGACTGATTTTCCCAATCATGCTTTCCCTGCTCAAAAAGAATTGACATCCCCTTTCACACTGACCTTAGAAGTAGGTCTGAGGCCTTGTTCCTAGCCGGAGAAAACAGTTTTCTCATTTGAAAACCTTTGCGAATTATCACAGCTATCACAACAAACACTCAGCAGTTGACAGTATTCCCACTGCAAAGTATTATCAGCTACCTCGAGGAACTCAAAGAGGCAGTAAGAGTGGTATATTAGCAGGAAAACATATTCATCAATATTACCGAAACGCATTTGGGGTTTACTTTTTCATAATTTCCCCTTGCTTAAAAGTCCTAATTGCTTTCCCAGGCCTGCTGCCATGAACACAGCCCAATCAAAGACTATCCCAATCAAATGATGCTCATGTTCATTTCCGTCAGAGATAACATGGACAGCCAACTTATAGGGCCTGGCCTTTGTAAATTCATTACAGCATCACAGACATGACTGTAGACCTGTCTGTATTTCAAATGTTTTCTCCAACCTTCCCTAGCAGCACATAGTGGGTAGACTGAGAGATGCTAAACTGTAAACCAGGAAGGGAAAGAAACTCTTTGAGATGGTGCTCTCAGGGGCAGGGGTTGTGGTGTGGTGCGGTTTGGTGTGGAGGGGAGAGTATCAGCTACTAGAACTCAGCAAGAAAAGCTGGTCTGGATGGAGGACTCTGCTAAGATTTCACCCATAGAATTCCACATGGTTATGGCTAAAATGAGCCACAGGCACTGAAAAAACCCACTTAACCCAAAATCAAAAAAAATGTGGGCTGGGAACCTCGGATCTGCAGAAACTCTAGGAACAGAAATGACGGCTTCCTCAGACTGATCACACCAAGTCCTGTAAGTACACACCAGGTCCCAAACAGCCCGTTTCATCATTTTTTAAAAGATTATTACAGAACAAACTGCATTTCTAAAGGACAAGATTGGAGTGAAATCATAAAACGGTAATGATAAAAGGTTCCGGCCATGGCCTGGTAGCTCAGTTGGTTAGAGCTCCGTCCCATTACTCCCCAAGGTTGTGGGTTCAATTCCCAATCAGGGACATATAAGAATCAACCAATAAATATATAGCTAAGTGAAACAACAAATCAATGTTTCTTTCTCCTCTCCCTCATATCTCCCTTCCTCTCTCTAAAATCAATTTTAAAAAGCTAAATTCAAAAGAAGCTTTTGATCAGGAATCAGGAAGTTGAGTTTCCAGTCCTAGTCATTTTTATCCTTTAAAAATATATATGGAGTTTTGCTGAGTATTTACACTAAGATTCTTAATTTTATTTTGTAATGGACAATTAATATTTGCTCTTACTGGTATGTTAAATTCAATCAGTAGGAGTGATTAAGCAGACATATGATCATATGTTGGAAGGATCCTATACATAGACTATACAAATGGGACATACTGATATTTTATTGAGTCAAATAACAAGCTTTTACTACAAACAGCTGTGGCAAAATTGAAGCTAACAAATGAATCAAGGTACTGAGTAGAGGTCAGGTGACCAAGGAAACGCCTATTAAGTCTGACTTCCTATGCAACACTATGAAGGACTCAAAAACACTTGTCCTGGAGCTTATGAACGCTTGGAACAGGAAGCCCCCAGAGCCCCACCCTGGCTGAGCATGTTCCTCAGCTCCAGAAGGGAGAATCGTAAATGAATGATCTGCCAGCTGGCACTGAAACCATGGAAGACAAAAACCTCAATGTTATAATATTTGTCAACGAATGACATTCACCAAAAAGTCCAAATTTTAAAAGGCCTATTGGTGTGCATTTGTAAGTCATCCGAAACCCTGTTTCATCTAGGGCAAACCGAGGCTGGAGGGCTCTTTGGGCCCTTGAGTGTGGCACTTCCACAAAATACCAAGGCCTGGGCGAGTGTATTTTGAAAAAGTGGCGTTAGAAGAAGTTTAAGTTTAAAAAATTTGGCTCCCAAAAGATATTTCAATCATTGTCCTGTTGATACTTGTCTCTGTTGACGAATGAGTTTGCCAAACACTGGTCTAGGGAATAGGATTCCTATTCAGTTCGGCAATGTCTACAGAGGGCGGAACGGTTATGCCTCTGGGGTCTTCTCCCTTTGAGGCCTGCCTTCCTATGCAGCGATGACATTGTTTCAGGGGTAAGAGAACCCCTTGGACTTTGCGATGACCTGATGACCTCCTTGTATCCTGTTACCCACCCTCACCCCCCACACAAAGGATAGAGAAGATGGGCCCCTGGAGAGGGGAGAAACAGCCAGGTGCTGGCAATGCTGTCCTTCAGGGCCCTAGAATGGGACCCCTTCCCAGCCCACTCTCCCCATGACTCCAGGCAGAGGCTATTCGATAACCATAACTCTACTGGCCAGGGCGATGGTCCATAGGCCATGCTGGTATGGTGTCCTGGTGACATCTTGTGGTGAAATAGAATAGAAATAAGCCTAGAATCCTACCCAGGGCTGTATTTGGGTTAACCAGAACCTGAGTTCACCTTTGTGCTTCTACCTAAGTAACTTCACACTCGATCCCTCTTCCTCTGAAGAACAGTCCATAAATGAGGCATATACTGAGGTCCAATGGGGACAAACATTTAACCACAAAACAAGGCATACACGTGTCAGAGGTGATTCTACATAAGAAAGCAGCAACTATCATTAGATGAGTGACCTATATTTCCAAAGAGATAAAACCATTGATCACCTATTCTAATGGACTAATCAATAGGAAGGAACAATGGCATATCAGTGAAGGTGGTCAGGTAACGTGTAACTAGTTCTCAAGACTCCTTAAATAAAGCCTGGGTTAAGATGGTAAATATTCCCTCAAATTCGTGTGAAAAATTGTTCCTATTCAATTAGGCATTCTATAATCCTAAATTATACAATTCACAAAAGGTAAAGTCAAGTCATTGATCTAAGGTTAAAAAATGAATTATGGACAAAAAGATTCTACAAAGAAAATGTTTCCATAATAATATTAAGAGCTTACCTGACTGTGATTACAAATACAGATGAACAGATTGCATAGCACTGAGGATGCTAACTGAAGAGTTAAAACCATTTGCATTGAGAACTAAAAAGTACAACGTAAGTGTATGTAAGTGCTAATATAAATACCTCTTTGTGTCCAAATTCATCTCTTCTTCAACACTGAGAAGGCAAGATGCGCATATAATGGAAATGAGATGAATCTGTCTATGTGAATCCTTATGTCCGGGAACAGCTCTTAGCAGACTGGCCGGGTCAGGGGAAACGCATTTCCTGTGTATGACACACTGAAGCTGTACCTTTGATAAGTGTGCCCATCAGCAGGAAGCAAAGCACAGCCGGGCCTGTCCCTGAATACCTATTCAGTGTGACAAGGCACCAGACCCACGCACACATTTGTTAGCTAGTGTTGTCTTCAAGAGCAGTAGCCCAGCAGTAAAGCCTGAGCCGCACGAGAAAACATGCCAGGATAAGAAGGAGGCAAGGAAAGGAAGGAAGGAGGGAGGGAGAGGGAGAGAAGAAGACAGAGAAGGGGAGGGAGGAAGGAAAGAAATAAGTTTGTTAGTTTCTAGGCAGCACCAAGGAAAATTATTAAGATTTTTCTGATGGACTATACATCCCTGAGAATGCTGAGGTTTTAGACATAAGATTTGGAGATTCGCAGTGGTAGGCACCTTCCCTTAGATGCCTGAGAAGTGTTAGGCTCGGTGCCATTCCCAAACTGAATTAAACCTACCCACCAATCCCAGGAGGTGGAGTTAGAGCGAGTCACCAACATGGGGCTCACCTCTGAGAGTTTCAGAGTATCAATCTCCAACCTTTCACTCCACTTTCTTAAAGATTTCCAGATGTTTCCGAAGAATAGATAATTAAGCAGTTTATGCTTTCAATCTGAGTCAAAATGCCATGTTTTTATTTTGTTTTACTTTATTTTGTTGCTATTATTTTAGATGCAGAAATCTAAGTGAACAAACATACTGTTACAATGAAGAAGGGTTTTTAAGGCATAGCAAGTACATGCAGAGACCTTAGAGAAGAGGCTGATCGATGTGGCTGCATTAAATTAAACATAGTTTTTTAAAAAGATCATGAAAAAATACCTATGATATAACCAACAAAGGATTAACACTCTTCCTGAGCACATACAAACACATTGCTAGAAATCAGTCAAAGGACATGAACAGGCCATTTTCAAAAGAAGGCACTGTTAAGTACATAAAAACTGTTTGGCTTCACTAGTCATCAAGGAAACACACAGAAAAATTAGATGCAACCTGGCTTAGAAAATGATACTTATTTTTTTTGTTGTTAAAATGCAGGCAAGTAGCCTCTCAGTCTTTCAAGAAGGCACTTTAGCATTTTCTCTCAAAGCCTGCCCTTACCGTGGGAACCAGCACTTGCAGGCACACTCAGCACTCACTCACTGGGGTGAGCTGCAAATCCACTCCTTGCAATTCCGTTTACAGTAGAGAAAAATGGTAAATAAGCTGTATGTCCGACAATAAGGGATTGGGCAAGTAAAGTATGGCCCTCTCGTATATGAGGGCACTGGGCAACCATTAAAAACAATTGTGCTGAAGGGTTTAGTAGCACAGAAATACTGTTGAGTGGAAAAGGACAGTTTTTAGGACGATTCTATTTTCTTTTTGGGACCTGCCTATATTTTAAAACTTTTTTACAAGCAATATATGTTTGGGATATCAGAAATGATATACGGGAAATAATCACACACAAAAAAATTGTGTGTGAATATGCTGCCTCTAGTTTCTTCCTCTCCACTGACAAGTCATGGAAGCTTCCGCAGTCACTTATTTATTGCATTTGTGCCTCCGTCTACTCATCAGTGACACAGGAAAAATAACACCCTCCATACCTTAGACATACGGAGAAGGCTAACAACACAATTACATGAATATACTCTCTCTAGACAGGCTATTTCGTTGTGTTATTGTTCTTTCAAAAACTTTTATCGTAATAGCCACATAGAAAACAATTTCTCAGCTCTAATTAACAAATGTGTCCCCTGAGGTAGGTTCAAATGCACCCCCCTTCCCCCCATTCCTCCACCCCCAATAGTTCTGCAACTGAACTCAAACACAGTGTCTCCTTCCAGAAGCTGACGGGGACCTTCACCGGCCACGTCAGCCCCTTGAGGACCAGCCAAGTTTGAAAAGGCAAAAGGGTATGTTCCGCGAAAGCAGGGTTTCTCAGCTCGGCACCGCTCACTTTTGGGGGCCAGAGCATTCTTTGTGGGGGGCCTGTCCAGTGCCTTGCAGTGTGTGTTAGCAGCTGGTCTAAGCTCACTAGATGCCAAGAGCCACCCATCCCCCCTGAGATGTGACAACCAAAATGTCTCCAGACATTGCCCAATGTCAGGGTGGCGGTGGGGTGGTCCAGAAGCAGGTCACACAGTCTAAGAAAGGCGCTATTTTCTTTTCTTTTCTTATTTTTTTGTTCATCCTCAGCTGAGGATATTTTCCACTGTTTTTTTTGTTTTGTTTTGTTTTGGTTTTTTTAAGGAAAGTGGAAGAGAGAGAAACATTGATGTGAGAGAAGCACATCGATTGGTTACCTCCTGCACATGCCCAGACCAGGGCCTGGCTGGGGAGGATCCTGCAACCAAGGTAAGTGCCTTGAATGAAATCAAACCGGGGACCCTTCAGTCTGCAGGCCGATGTTCTATCTACTGAGCCACACCGGCTAGGGTGGCATTATTTTCTTGCTATGAATGGGCCTGGCCTATAAGCAGCAGATCACCATATCCGATACGAGATGGTCTCAAGCATAGACTCCCTTGGCAGGAGAGTCCATGCCACGCCTCAACCAGGATCTCCAGAGGCTGAGGGGGAGATGACAGGGCCTGCTTCACCCCTCTCCCCGCAACTCCCCTTCTCAGCCTTGAGCAAAAAGCGAAGGGCCAGGCCCCTGAACCCGCAGCCTATCTGCATCTCCTCCTCCGAGAGCCCGTGCTCAAAGCGCTACACGGCAGCGTGAAGATCTTTTGTGAGATTACTTATCTCCAGCGTGTGTCACTTTCTCAGCGCCATAAAACTGAAATACTTGAAATAGATGTCACTACATTTGTCATGAACTGACATGGCCAATTAATATTACAAATTCACCATGGAGAAACGCTTCCAGCTCCCAAGGTATAAACTGCTGAACATCACAATTTCGTCTTGTAACAATGGGCCAACCTCGCCAGGGCTATAAATACGCCGGGCAAGAGCCTGATTAAATGGCAGAAAGTGCTGTTCATGGGACTCGCTTTGCAGGGTTGACACTTGCACCGTGCCCAAAGTTAACAGGGACCACCGGTGTCTTGCCTGCAAAAATGTATTTTTTTCCAATCTTTCTTCCAGGAAAAGTTGACTGCTGCAAACGATGTGATTTTTTTTTCTCCTTACAGCTAGCAACTGGCACTCTCATTACACGACATGAAAGATCCTGGACACAGGTTGTCCCAAGTTATTTGCCATTTAGCGATACAGGCTTTTCTCTTTCTGGCTTTAGTTTTAAATGCATTTTTTATTGTGGGTAGTATTACAAATATCTCCCATTTTTACCCTCCTTTACCTCCCTCCTCCCAGCTCGTCCCCACCCCTCAGTCTTTCTTGCTTTTTTTTTTTTTTTTTATTAAATGGTGTCATAGCCAAACTCCCGTTCCTAATGAGGCACAGTTTGGCCCTTGGCCCTGAAGAAATACGTGTTGGAAATGAACTGGAAAATGACACTTGGCCTCTCCTTAACGTCCCACGAGCCAGCTCTGCCCCCTGGGAGCCAGCCAGCTTCTTTTCCCGTGACCATTTTATAGCCAGAAGCAGGTGGGGGCGGCCGCTGCTCTAAGTCACACAGTGATTTTGGTGATTTCCGAACACTCTCCATTCGAGGCTGGGAAGGGAGGGCATTTGAAGTGACCTCCACGGGATGCTTTCAGGGCTGAAAGGCCTAGACCTTCCTTTCTCGGCAGAAGTTTCAAGTTCAGGTCCTGTGGCTCAGTTCTTTCTATTGTCGGTTTGGAGGACGGAGAGAGCATTCGGGAAAGAGAGTATGTACTAAGGAAAAAGCAGCAGTGGCCAACAAATTACCAAACTGAATAAATTGAGTCAGCTTTGGAAATAAGGTTTTTGGAGGAAGGTGAGACCCATATGCATGAGTGTGTGAAATCAGAGAGAAATGTGTCAAAAACAAATTACAACTCTTCCAAATACAGGATTCCACATGAACGGATGTAATCATCACCATCCGTCAAGCTCAATGTGTGCATTACGTCCTGCATTTCATCAGACAGAGTTAGCTCTTGGGTCATTAATTAGCAACCTCCGGTCCAGGTACTGGGATACGAGAAAGCTATGGAGCACACGGGTCCTGCGTGTTTTGTAATTCATTTTCTTATCCACTTCTCTTTCTTCCGTCATTTTGCTAAAAGTGCCCTCTGAAGAAAATCAAAGAGGTTTCTCTTAAAAGGAAAACATGCAAGTCTTTGCTCAGAGTTCAACAAAAAGGAGATTGCTTTCCTCAAACTACACTTATTTAAAGTCATTTGCTATCTTCTTTGCATCTAATACCAAAATTAAAAAAAAGCTATAAGAAGTTGTATGCATTTATATTAGACTTTTCCCCTTATTCTCTCAGTAATGGAATCTTCCTGTTTTATGAAAGCTGAACCACTCCACACAAAGCACAGTTTACTCCAATACAAACAGAAATTATAGAAAATATAAAAATCCCATTAAACCCTTTAATCTCTAACTTTCCAAGCAGGTGAATTAATATAAAGGATATTCGAGATTTACTTTCTTTAAGCTCCGCCAGTAAAGAGTGTTTCAAAGTCATTCTCAAAGCTCCGAAAGTTTTTTTAAATCCAAATGAACCAAGCTTAACTGTGCAGTGTGATATCTAATAAAACCTACTCCAGATTCATCTGCTTAAAGATATATGGGACATCTGGATAAGAGAAAAAGAAATTAGAGGACCTAAAGCCATAGTGATCTAATGGTTAAAATTTTTGAATAAAGGTTTCTTGTTTCAAGTAATAAACCCAGGCTTCTCAGAGGATATTCTGAACCATGATTTTAGAATAAGCCCAAAAAGCAATTATTGGAGCAAATACCAGGTGAAGAGAAAAATTATAAGCATGTTTTCCTATAAGGTCTCCACTCTGTAACTGTGAGAACTGCATCATCACATTCGAGCTCAGAATAGCCATTAGGTTCCTTTAATTCTTCTTGGTCCTTGTCAGACCACCACCCACAAATTGCTTTTCTTGGGGGGGAAGCGTACATGGTTTTTCTTCTCCCTAAATTTCTTATACAAGAAAACATTAAGCATTTTTCTATTAAAAAAATACAGTCATCATAGCCATGTCAAAGATTAAACATCCAAGCTAAGACAGCTGAGTTTAAAAAAAAAAAAAAAAGGTTATAAAATGAAACAGAAAGCTCTGGTTTTCTAGTTGTGATCTGAAGGTACAATCATCGGCTGTTGGGAAAGAGAAACTATGGGGGCCTTTGGGGATATGTCAGTAATACAGCTATGACCAAAAGGGGTGTTTGTTAGGTACCTGTCATTCACTTTCGTAATTATGCAAACTGAATAAACCAAGTCGGCTTTGAAACTAAGGCTCTGGAGTAAGGCAAGAATTGAATGAATGAAGATATAAAACCAGAAAGAAACAAGTTTATGTTGTCATTTTGCTTAGATAGAAATATCCAGGATGCAACTGGCTTTTGTAAAAGATATCGATATCACTTATGAGACCCAAGATGCGCAACTTCCAACTGAAGAAAACAGCAAACTAAACCCTGACACGTTACAGACAATGGATAAAGATTTTGAGTGAGCGTCCCGAATAAACAAACGTTAGCAATCATTGGGCATGACCTTACTTAGATAACATAGATTAGAAGGATAACCCATTTTAAATTCAATTTGAATTCATCAAAATACACTTTGGAGAGTAATCATACTGAGGATTCACGAGAGACTTTTAACAATAATATTACAGATCTCTTAATACATAGTTCACATACCAATCCATTCATCCATGTAGACTCTACATTGTAGAGTGTACCATTCAATCAATGGTTTTTAGCTTATCCCCAGATACGTCCAACCACTGACATGGAGGTGCGGAGGGCTGGGGACAAAAAAGAAGGGGAAAGAAGGGGTGGGAAGGAAAGTTAGGAAAAGAGTAGAAAGAGACTTGGAGGCACCCAGGCTATGGCAGCTCTCGCGGTATTTGCTGTTGCGGGACTTGTCGCTATTTCCCACGGCGATAGAGCTCGATCTGCCTGGTTGCCACATAAACTCGCTTCCCAAACACAGTGAGAGCGAAAGCAAAGGAAAACTGTTCATTCGCAAAACGGAGACTCACCCAGTTAAAAAATTAAGTTGTACAGATCAGAAATGTAATCATAGGAGACAAGCTCTGAGAGTTTTTCAATCACTGTGGGGCTGCATCAATTTCAAGTCATGTTACATTAAAGAGCAAAACGTCTGGGAGAGCCTCCCCGCGTCACTTTAGATTAGATTTGTTGTTGTTATCAGGCTGTGCATTTTTTGTCGGCTTTACTTTTACATTTTAAAGACACGGCTTCATGCCTATAAATAAGGAACATGTAACCTATGACTTGTTCTCGGTCGCCCAGAGATTAGTAAGGCAGCACGAATGAACACGAAGAGGAAAACGCACACTGTTCCTTCGGATGCAGATTAACATATTAACTGACTTCCTCGGAGTAATCTAACACAGGGCAACTTCAAGTCCAGGGTGGCTGTGTTTTAACTCTGCGCCGCTTAATTTGAGAGTTACACAAAAATCAATCTGCGGTCTCTCTCCCTTCACTTGCTCTACCGTGTAGGAGGGAATTGGAAAATTCCATCCAGTTTGTCTCCACGTCTCGTCAAGTTGCGCCTTCCCTCATCTCGCCGAGATCTTGTTAAATTGCTTATGAGTTCAGTCCTGGGCTCCGAGGACTTCCAAACATCAAGTTGCATAAAAGTGACACCTCACCAATTTAAGTGATAAGTTTTCAGATTGTGAAGCGTCTAATTGCAACGATAAATTCACCTTGTTTTCCTCCATGGCCAGACATCTGTATCTTTAACAAACAACAGTGGCAGTTTAAAAACAATTAGACTCAAAAACTCTAATGAATAAAAATCACTGTCTCCATAGATAGCACGTGAGCGTGGATGTACACAGCCCGGCAAACACGGCTAAGGGCTCTCCGAGCCAGGAAGCAATGCCTTCTCCATGTTGACGTCTCAGGTGGAGACCACAGGGAACATCCAAATTCTAGAGAAAACATTACAACCTCATGCTCATCAGTGCAGCAGTTTTAGTCTTATTTTTTATATTTTTTTAATATATTTTATTGATTTTTTTACAGAGAGGAGGGAGAGGGAGAGTTAAAAACATCGATGAGAGAGAGACATCGATCAGCCACCTCCTGCATGTCCCCTATTGGGGATGTGCCTTCAACCAATGCACATGCCCTTGGCCGGAATCCAACCTGGGACCTTTCAGTCCGCAGGCCAATGCTCTATCCACTGAGCAACACCGGTTTCGGCAGTGCAGCAGTTTTATTATTGCTTTTATTTCTGAGAGGAAGCAGAGTCGTCTTCATTTTGGTTGACAGGGGCATTCGGTTAAAGATCGGTTGCTACCTCTCAGAATCCAATCATGATGTCCAACAACAAACTGCCTCTTAATGACAAGGACAGGAAGAAGCGCAGAGGCAGGAAGGGAAAGGGTAGTGAAAAATCGAGGGAGTTGGAGGGGACGGGCCGCTGCTTCCCATGGAAGGAGCCACCCCTGAAATACAAGACACTGGATCTGAGTTTCCAGACTCACTGAATGGTCAAGGGCATGAAGTGTGGAAGGATCCTTGAAGGTCATTTGACTGCACTCCATTTCCAGGGTAAATGCTGACTTCGGAACCCGACCACACAGAAGATGAGTCTCCACGGCCTCCCAGCCCACAGAGTTATTTATCCCTGAACCCCTATATATTTAACACCCTTGCCCATTTGGTGAAATAACTTTGCTGAGTGAACAGATGAATCTTAGCATCGACCTCTGGACCAGGGGGTCATGGTTGATTCCCAGTCAGGACACATGCCTGGGTTGAAGGCTTGATTCCCAGTGCGGGGTGTGCAGGAGGTAGCCGATCAATTTTTCTCCCTCATCATTGGTGTTTCTCTCTCTCTCTCCTTCTACCTTCCTCTCTAAAATCAATAAAAATACCTTTTTAAAAAATAGGTGGCGCATTAGCAAACAAAGATATAGAATCAAATCCACAAAGGGCCGAAAGGAGTGGAGCACAGGCAGGCATGAAGGTTAGAGAGAGATGGAGGCTGGCTGCGCTCTCACAGGCTTTGCCACCCACCAGGGACTCGGGGCAAGAATGTTAGAAAAGTGCAAGGCAGTGTGGGTAAAGGGTCTGGTTGGTGAGGACAGCCCTTGTCCAGAGGAAGCTGCAGTCCTCAGGGGTGGAGGTCTGGAAAGCGGCCTCAGGGGAGGTCAGACTTGAATGGAGGGGCGATGATGATGGGGCTCACCGCTGCAGACACTGATTGGGTGCTGAGTGCCAGCACCTGCTGGGTGAGCTATGAGGTCTTCAGCTAACCCTCACAAAAACCCTAAGACAGTGGTTCTCAACCTTCCTAATGCCGTGACCCTTTAATACAGTTCCTCGTGTTGTGGTGACCCCCAACCATACTTCACGACTGTAATTTTGCTATTGTTATGAATGATAATGTAAATACCTGTGTTTTCTGATGGTCTTAGGCGACCCCTGTGAAAGTGTCGTTCGACCCCCAAAGGGGTCGAGACCCACGGGTTGAGAACCACTGCCCTAAGAGGTAGCAACAATGACGCACCACATTTTACAGACGAAGAAAGAAGCTCAGAGAGGTTTACTGCTTAGCCAAAGCTCACCTGGGTAGGAACGGGTGGGGTTGGACTTGAACCCTCAGTCTGACCTTGAAAGCCCTGATACTCCTGTCCCCAGGAAGAGCCGTGACTTTAGGGGCAAGTCTATGGCACAGCCAGGGATCCTGAGACCCTGCTGTCTGCGGGCCACTCTGCAATGTGGGAGCTGACGTGGCACAGGCAATGAGCCCAGCTGCGCAGTCAGGGTCACGGGCAGCAGGGGTGGGAGCTGAGTCTTCCTGGCAAGGGACCCCCGGCCCGGTGAGTGAGGGGGCGCACCCCACCACACAGGCGGCACCTCCTTTCGGAGCTCAGGCTTACAGCGGAGTGACATGTTGATCAGCGCTGCTCTGCGGCGGGCCGCCCCTCACGCCCGGACAGGTCTCAGACAGCCTCCTGAAACCGCCCTGGGGGCCCCAGAGGCCCTGAGGTCTCCACGGCTTGTCACTCAGGCACCGCATACACTTAGTCTAATTGGATATTATTCCTCCTTTATGAAGCCAAGCAGGCTGTTACCTAGTTCCCTGGGTAAGACATTTGCAGCTTCATTTTGCAATTACATCTCCCTGGTATTTTCATGGCACAGAAGTGAAATTCCTGTGTCACTGGTCCCCAATGTCATCTTTTCCTTCTGTTTAAAACATAGGTGCCATGCCAGGGCTTTTTTAATCTGTAAGTGCTTTTCCATCCTCCGGGGGGAAGAAAAAAAAAAAAAAAAGCCTGCGATATCTGACCAATTATTTTCTAACCCACATTAAAAATAAATGCCGCTTCCATTGCCACTGTGGCAGTTGCTAGAACTGCTCGCAATTGTCCTGGCTCTTCGATTCTTGGGGGCACTGACTAGGATCACAAGCACTTTCCTGTCCTTTCGCAGCCAGGCCTGGCTGTGGACTTGTTTGGGCCAATAAACTGTAAGCAGAAGTAATTGTTCTAGGCGGGCGCTTAGAAGCCAGGAACTGATTTGCCATGTACCCTTCCCTGTACTGCAAAAATAACAGAGGTGTGCATGAGAGATGGCAATGAGGTCACCCTGCATCCCTGAGTGACTCTAATGGGCCGACCCTGCCCCTCCCCATGCTCTTTGGTCAGATATCATGACTGACAAATACCTGAGATCTGGGGATGTTTGTTACTACAGCACAACCAAGTGCATCCTGACCGCTAAACGCCAGTTCCAGTTCCATCTTTGTGTCCCACCTTCTTGTCACAAAGACGGCTTTCTTTCTGGCTCCCAACAGTATGGGGCTGCTCATGAGTCATCCATCCTGGGTGGGCCCAGCTGGCCTCCTTAGTCCTGCATCCTTTCTTGGTTCCTCTCTCTCTCTCTGCAGCACACCAGCTTTCTGGGACCTAGTTCAGGTTCATAAAATAAGAAAATGGACCTCGCATTCTTACCACCTCATCTAGAAAGAGTTACAGGTGGGCTCCCCCACATTTCAATGACAGAATGCAAACGCAGGCAATTAGCCCACTCCAGCCGGGAATTTCTAGAATCCAATATAAGCCACACGTGTAGCAAAGACGTCATTTCTTGGCTTCCCAGGCACATCACTGCGACACCTAGGTCCCTAGGCTCTTTGGAAAGCCTTAGTGAGTGTCTCTTCTGAGGTTACATCTCTTCCTACCAACCTGGACTAATCAACCTCTGCCCTTAGAGAAGACATCAACCCACTCCTCCTGTTAGTGGGCCTTCCTTCTGTAACAGCTTCTGACGCCGAAGAGGCAGAAAGCTGCAATGTTCTCAGCTGCACTGCTGAGGCCAGATGCTGTCCTCTGGGGTAAGGCTGATGCCTCAGCTGAGCACCTGCTGGGAATGGGCAGTGCAGAGCCTTATATTCCATGCAGGATGTCTCTTGCTGGCTGTTCTCATACACCTTTCCCAAATACCCCCATCCCCACCCCCACCCCTTCTTCCCTCCGCAAAAGGACACTATGATGAAATAAATATAGTTAGCAGGATTATGTGCTAGGCACCTAACATGAATTATCCCCAATTTGCAAACTAAAAGTTCAGAACACTTAAAAGGCAGTAAATGGCAGAGTCTGGATTTGAATGAGGTTCCTCCAATGCCAGGTTCATGTCCCTCCCACTCCACCATACTGCCTTTGTGTGGTGTATATATGTATGTCTGTGGTGTGTGTGTGTGTGTCTTCTTCTCCCTGCCAGAAAGATCCTCTCCAGTCATATCCACACAATGAAGTTTTATTTCTGGTTCCTCCATCAACCGTTCCAAGTTACCCACCCGCTCACCCTGAACTCCTCCTGACACCCCTTTCCTACAGTGCTGGTGTCTTAGTCTGGTCAGGTTACTCTGAGGAAATATCATAGACCGGGTGGCTTAAATAAGAGGCACATGCTCCTCACAGTTCCAGAAGCTGGAAGTCTCAGATTGTGATAGGGGCAGATGCAGTTCCTGGTGAGGACTCTGTTCATGGCTTATAGCCCTGCTCACTGTGTACCCACAGGGCCTTCCCTCAGGTAGCACTCTGGAGAGAGAACTCTCTCTTTCTTTTCTATGGTGGCACTAATCAGATCGTGAGGGCCCCACCCTTATGACCCATCTCAACCTAATCACCTCCCAAAAGCCCCACCTCCAAATACCATCACATTGAGAATTAGGGCTTCAACATATAAAATTTTTTTTTGGGGGGGAGGTCAATAAACAAACATTCATTCCAGAACAGAGGTTAACATAGTTAGCACATTAAGTCTAGACACACAGACACAGTCTAGCTGCCTCTTTTTTTCTAAATTTCCAAGATGCCGCTCTTGGTGCTTTGTAGCCACCATGGCCGGGCAGGAACTGTCAACATCCATAGGTGCTTTCTTTGTTTCTTTTTTTTTATAATTAAGTGGATGTTTATTACACATACACACTAAGCAGATAATGCCAACTGGGGTAAGTTCGTAGTTTGCTGACTTCTTTCATGCCTCTTAAAGGAGATGTCAGATAAATCAAAACTCCCTGACCTTTTATTTACAAATAAAAGATGTCTTCTGGGTTATGTGAGCAGGATAAATATACCCCAAGATATATTATTAAAACTGAAGATGGATGCTTGCTGCCTATGTGCCATTATATTTCCAAATAGAGAATACTTTGTTTCCTTATAATCCCATTTTTCAAACTAAGGCTGTTTTGTTCATTTCCGCTTTAAGGAAACACTTTTCAAGAACCCTGTCATTGTAAGGAGCCTTTTGACAAAGCAATTCTACTTCTAGGAATTTACCCTAAAGAAATACTAGTATATCTGGCAAAATAACAGATGTCCGAGACAATTCATCTCAGCATTGTTTAGAAGATCAGAAACATCCCAAATGACACGTCCATGGACAGAGAACCAATTCCATGAAGGAACGTCCCTATCAGAAACACTGCACAGCCACAGAAAGGAAGTGCAGCGGTGGAAAGGGAGTGGCCCTGTGGGAATCAGATTGACACACTGAGGCTGGCTGCCCTGGGCCTCTGCAGGTGCTTTCCCCTGCCAGGTGTGATCTCCTATCTGTGTGGCTCTCTAACATGGTTCTCTCTGCTCAAATATCCCTTCCCCAACAAAGCCTTCCCCAGCAACCCTGACTAAAGCACACAGTAGGCTCCCTAGTAAATAAATGAGTGAATGAGGGTTTTTTTTTTAATATATTTTTTACAGAGAGGAAGGGAGAGAGATAGAAACTCAGAAACATCGATGAGAAAGAGACATCCCCACAGTGGAGATGTGCCCGAAAGCAAGGTACATGCTCCCGACCGGAATCGAACCTGGGACCTTTCAGTCCGCAAGCTGATGCTCTATCCACTGAGCCAAACCGGTCTTGGCAAATAAATGAGTTTAAAAAGCCCTTCAAAACCATGTCTGTGGACTCCTTGCGGTTTATCAGTCTCAGGCAACAGCCGTGAGGATGCTCAGCTGGTCCCTCCGCCACCTCTCTGAGAAGCCATGTCCACCCGGGGCCACAGGGAACGGCAGCACCGGAACTGAGCCCAGGATCACCCCTCCTCTCCCACGGAGCCAGGCCAGGGCCAGAGTCAGAACCCAGAATGAAATCCTCTCAGCCGTCTAGCCTCTCAGTAGGAATACCCGAAGTATCTTTAATCAAACTTGAGAGGCTCAAATTGCCCACAATTCTAGAAATGCCTCCAGTTACTATGGATTTATCAGGGAAGAGAATGAAATAAAGAAAATTTGTTTCATAGTTAAAGCCAAGGCTACTTTATCCCAGATGTGCTTAAATCACTTAGCTCTTAACAGAATCTTTAACTATAAATATACTAAATTTGGTAGTGGGATAGATTAACTACAAAAGGAAATTAACACTGCCTCGGAGAATGGAGATAACATATTAAACCACTGATAGGCTACTTCGGAGAATTATAACGGGGTAGACCTAACATTTTTAAATGGATATTAGAGATGATGAAATACTGCTTGGCCACCCTCTGAAATACAATTGAATTTACATTGATTAAGGAAGAGGGAGGAAAGCTAGCATTATATGAGGCCTCCCATTAAAAACTTTAAACAAGCCCGAAAATGGCGCCTGAGGAAATAGGTTCAGGTGACTAAACGGCGTGTCATTAGTCCCCCCGGCTGGAAGCTGCAGTAGTTAGTCCCCTTACGAATGGGTGTGTGTGTGTGTGCAGGATTTCATCTGTGAGAAAATGAACACTGGCCTTCCAACGAGACCGGCAGGACCAGCCCAAGTTTGGGAGCCTTTGTCGTGAGCCCTGTCTGCCTTCTCCAAGGCGACCCGACAGTCTGGTGATGCAGTGTATTTGAAACCCTCCATGGTATCGGCTGCCTGAAGCTGATGCTTCCCCGTTAAATACAGCACCGCTCAATTAACAGCTCTTCAATATACAATTTAATTTTCCTTTCATCTTGATCCACAGCCTGGCTCGGCGCGGGGCGTGCCGGAATAGATGCGCGCTGAATGTTGGAGCACGTCTTTAGAAATAAACCTATTACACTCGTAATGATTTCTGTCATAACACGACAAAACAGATGAAGCTCCGCGTCTGCCACTTCTGCCCACACGTCATTTTTCCAACATTGCCAGAACCTATGATTTTTTTTTCTTTTTCTTTTTCTTTTTTGGCTCTTCTCTAATACTTTTTTCCCCACTTATCGCTGAATGGCATTCTGCTGTCTGAGAAAAGTTTATCCTCTCTTCCTCTTCTTCTTCTTCTTCCCTGTGTGACAAGTATTCAGAAAGAATGAAGGAAATCACTATTCCACTACTTACATGTAAGTAAGGACTGTAACTTATAAATGAATTATGAAGGCCTTGTCCTTAGAAAGACATGCATATTTCATCATAAGTGTGAACCATAACACTTACTCCACATCCAGTATTTATATTTACACATGATTATTCTAGGGTTTTTTTTTTTTAATCGCAGTGAGCCCACACTTTCTCACAATCATGTCCAACATTTTCCCGGAACACAGGAGAGGTGCTCCCAGTTGGCCCTGCACACACACTCTCCTCAGGTGTAAGGCATCATTCCACGGAGGATGCTGTGCACCCAGGGATTTCTCCCAGGCGGACGATGCGCCGTTCCAACAGCTCCTGTGCTCACTTTCGTCAAAGGGGCAGGTGTTCCGCTTTGGACCAAAGGCGGTTTCTTCCGTTTAAACATCTTCATCAAAACAAACCTGACAACGCCCGATGCCTTGGCTAGGAGCAGGGCAGCACTGACTTGGGTTTCTCACAGTTTTCTGCGCTGTGCGAGGAAAGGGCAGGGCCCTCCCTCTGTAACTGAATAAAGCATCAGGGGAACCTGACTAAAAAGCCCAGTCCTGTTCTGATGAAATCCTTGCAGCTAGTCTTTCTCAGGCTGCAGAGTTGGTTCGTTGCAGAACAGAGAAGCTGGGTAACGTCACAGCACGATGCCAGACAAGACTTATTTTAAATGTACTGGTCTTGTCCTAGTGTATTTGATCACAGGAAAATTTGTAACCGGCTTTTAAAAAAAATCACAATACATTTCAGATTCTTCACCTTTTTCACTGCCAATTTAGCAAGAACAGAAACTACACATAAATGTGCCTAGACATATATGTATATGCAAACACACATACAGCCCTTTAAAATAAGAACTGGCACAGCTACCATGTTTTAAGCATGTCCCTTCCCTTCTTACTCTTCTTTCCTCAGTGGTGTACTAGCTCCTCTTATGATTCCAAGGGAACTGAACAAAAATGGTAAGAGACTTTTTAATTGTCAGAGATAGAGCACTTAGAACTTATAGTAATTAACTAGTCATTATTTCAAAGAAGAACATTAATTGGTATGTTTGGGAAATCTGCAGCATTGCAAAATTTAAAATAAACATTACAAAGATATCATTTACAACTAATCTATATTTACCACTGACGTGAGCTTCAAACCATATTTCTATTATGCATTTATTGGCTACAGCACACAGCAAATGGGGTGTGTTATGCACAGCTTCCTAAACACCTAAATTTATAAAACCCAATTACATAAATTAATTAGGAATGAACGCATACATTTATGCCTTTGTTTGCAACTGGAACATATTAAACATGACAAAATTAATAAGTAGACTCGAAAAGAAAAAAATAGTGCCATGTATTTGTTTTCCATAACCAATTTTTATGAGATTTAATTTGACTTATCTAGTCCTAAGGGTCATGATTCTTAATAAATATGCAGTTTCTTGCCATTTCATATATATGTAAGGGTATGCTTTTATGGTTCCTAAAGGACCCAGAATGTATAATTTCAAGAGCATTTATTTCCACATCTAGAGACTGACGGGCAAAAAAATTACTCAAATGTTTTCTATCTTGCTTCTCTCCACACTATTATCAAAGGCCACTTTTTGGAAATTAGAGCAGTACACACACAAAATTAAGTGATTCACCATATATCACTTATTGTGGAAACATCCATTAAAACAAGCTGGCTTGGCTCCGAAGAGGAAGAAAATGTGGATATAGAATGGAGCCAGAGAACATGGCAGGGAACAGACACAATATAACTTTATAAATGCCTTCCTCTTATATTTAAAATAAGTGAAATAATTTTATGGCATTGTTACTCAATATACTTTTTTGCATGGGAAATACTGAAATAATCTGATTAAAAAATAAACAGGTAAAAGGAAAGAGATAAAGAGATGTGGGAAGAAGGTAACTCTCCCTCTGACCCCATCCATGCGTATTCCCAATGGTCTCACTAACGTGTGCCTGCACGGTGTGTAGGTAGAGAATCGCAGCTGGCAGCGGTGTGTGTCTGCGCACATGTTGTGTGACCTGGTCTGGAGTCTCAGAGGAAAAGCAGGGGTGTGAAAGCAAGGCCTGTGTCAGGCCTCTGTTTCATTAGAGCTCCTGGGAAACAAGGGAGATTCTTCAGGTCACAGATCACTTCCGTGGGCCAAACCATGCCCCTGCTTGCTGGGGTGTAAGACCCTCACCAGGACAAGTAAGAATGCAGGGTTCCTGGAATCGACCCACGAGATTGCACAGTCCACCTTACACAAAAGGACTGACTTCATCTGTAAGTTGCAGGGCCTCTGGGAGATGAGGCAGCAGAAGGTGGAGGCAGCTTGCAGCCTTGTTCACACCCTTTGTGCCCAAATGCAGACCCCATGGTTCCACGGCTTCTCCAGAGGTGCCTCCAGCTGCACAGGAGCCAAACTGAAGCATTCCTCTCCTTCCCCTTCCTCTGCTTACTGTGCTCCCTATTCGCTGCTCACCATCCCTCCACTCCCTCCCTCCACTCCACCTGAATGGAATATCTACTGACTTCCCAGGTGGGCAAAGAAAAACGTAGAACAAGAGGCTAGGATGAGAAAGCTCCATCTCTGTGTCTGTCCATCCATCCTCCATCCAACCACTGAACTGCTGGTATTTTTAATGTCACCAGCGAATGTGTATATCCATATATGATTAGGTGCAATCTCTGTAGGGTCTAAAACATCAGCTTAAGGAGTTGAGAATTTCCATACAAGGAAATGGGGACCCGTCACATAGTTTTAAAGAACTATGCCTGAGGAAGACGCATCCAACACCTTCGTAGATGTGAGTGCTACAAGCACAGGCCCAGGGAGAAGGCTGCAACAAGATGCGAAAGGAGATTAGAGAAAGTGGGGTTATGGAACTGGACAACAGATTGGATGCTAAGGTCAGAGAGAGGACTGGAGAGGAAGATTCTGACATGTTGAGTCTGTGTGACAGATCTATGTGTGTTCACCTTGGGAAAATGATGTATGAAATTCTGAATTTAAAAACAGATGGAGTCTCAAGCAAATAGTGAATCATTATGTTCTACACCTGAAACTAATATAATATGTCAATTATACAACAATAAAAAAAGAAGAAGGAAGATGGATTCTTAGTGATGTGAACGATAATTTTTCTTTGTAATTTGTGTGAGTTATCTGAATAGATTTCATTAAGCAGCAGCTCTTCTAATCATTGTCAGGCATGACAACACCATAATTCACCTCTCCTGTGTCGGTAGCAGATGTCACTAATCATAGTACCCCCTTCTCCTGAGCGTGGGGACAGCTCCTGCATCCTTCTCAATGGGATGCTGCAGGCAAGAAAGTCCAATAGTTGGAAATGCATTTGCCATCCCTGTGTGAAATAAGTTGTATGGTTATTGACAGAGATATTGGGACTATAAACCTCCTCATCCTTGAAGTGACTAGAAGTGGAATGTCAATTCAAAATGAAGACAAATCATTTTGGAAAGGAGCCTGTCATTGAAAAATAGACTGTATTTTCTCTTTGCCATCACCGGCACAAAGTATCTTAGTTGTTGAAATAATAAAATAAATCAATAACAGCCGGGAAGAAAGAAGAGTAAGAAGAAGAAAAAAAATAATAAAACATGTCAGGACTTCTAAGATTAGCAACTCAAAGTGTTGATGTTGTTCTAAAACTCCTTTAAACTAGACCAGTTAAGTCCCTGGCAAGGGGAGGAAACAGAAGGATGGAGGCATAATCTGGGAACAACCCTTCATTGCTTCATTCATGCCAGAGGCACACAGTCAAGGGGGAAGGTACCAAGACCAGCTATCCTCTGAACCAGCTCTCTGTGCCCAGGATGGGGAGGAGGATGGGGCACCAGAGTGCCCAAAATGAGCTCCATCTGACTTGTCCACCAGAAGTTAGCCAGGATTGGGGGAGTCCAGAAGCCATGTAAGTGTGGTCCTGTACCAGGTTTCCAGCCAGATTGCTAGGCCAAACTGGCTAGCAAAACTTAAGGTATGAAAGAGAAGGTCAAGAGTGAGAACTGAAAGAGGAAAAGTTGAAAGTGTAGTGATTGAAATTGGGAACTACTGAGGAATCCCCTCACGGCTAGGCTTGACACTTCCTCCCCTAAAGCCAGGCCTGCAAACTATTAAAGAAGGGGGAGGGGAAGGTTCAGAATCAGGGTTAAAAGTGTGAACCTGCCTCTGATTAACTGCGATCTTGAGCCTCTTATCTTCGGCCAGACCACAACACCTGACCTGAGTCTGTTAGGCTAACTAGGTTAAGCAGCCTTACTAGGAACCTCCTGGGTTAGCTGGTCCCTTGCTGCCTGAGAACCAATTAGAGATTGCCGAGTCAGCTATGAGCCAATAGGGGAAGGCAGAATGGGTATAAAAAGAGGGACTGCCCCTTTGTTGGTGCTCTTACCAGGCGAGCCCCGGGCAGCCCGGGTTAAACCCTGCGTGGCAATCCCCGACGCACCGCCATGATGCCCAGGGAAGACAGGGTGACCTGGAAGTATGCAACTGGAAGAACCAGAACCCTCCTTTCTCGCTCGCTTCGTCCAGAGAAGTAAGTTCTACCAGAGGAGCCAACATGTGATACTGTATGTGCGAACTTTGGAACTTGAAGTCATCGCTTCTATTAAATTGTCACGCTGAGGGTGAGGGTTCTCAGTTGGTAAAGAAGTCATTGGTGCAAGGTCCTGAACAGCACATGTGAACACAGACCTGACCTGCCCAGAAATCTCTGCACAGTGAAGATGGAGCCAACACCAGCTGATGCTGGTTCTCTGCTCTGTGGGCCCAGGAGAGGCTTCCCAGGGCCGGGCCAGTGAGTGAGTGATGTTGGCTAATTCTGGTGAGCCGGGTTTGCTGTGCCGGAAGTACCCATCAACCCAGTTGAGACGATTGCCAACAGCTGGGCAAAGAGGGCATCATCGTGAGCGGCTCCAGGGACAGAACGGCCAAGATATGGTCTTTGGCCTCAGGTCGGCTTGGCCAGTGACTGAAGACCGAGTCTGGTCCATTGCTATCAGCCCATTCTTTTGTGACTGGGACGGCTTGTTGTGGGCACTTCACCCCTGAGAATCTGGGACCTCAACAGTGGGCAGCTGATGATGCACCTGGGCAGTGACTTTCCCCCAGGGGTTGGGGTGCTGGACCTCATGTCCCCTTTCACGCTCCTGTCCTGTGGCTATAACATCTATGTTCGATACTGGGACCTCCGAGCCAGCGTCAGGAACCACTTCTGGCCACAGGTTCCTCCTCCTACGGGGTTGTACGACTATGGGATCGGTGCCAAAGGGCCTGCTTAAATCGAGATGTGATATTCCTCTTTTGTTATACTCAGTGTCTGTTAATCGCACATCACAAACCAGGTTCTGGAAGTGATAAAGGACAGCATGTGAATTTGAGCTATGGGACTGTGGTGGTGATATAGGCAGAGCCATCCCAGCTGTGGGCCAGGGAAGCCAGCTACTCCGGGACTTCTCTTGCTTGAAGGGTGCAGTGATGATGCTCCCCACCTGCACCCACAGTACTCATCTGCCGTAGTCACCCTAAACTCTGTCATCTGAGCACAAACCCTAGGATATGGGACCTTTGCCCAAAAGGCCGAGCTGATTGCTCTAACTCGGGCACTCTGATGGGGAAAAGGAGCCAGGCTGCTGTGTCAGCTAAGGTTTGAGCACAGATTCGAATCTGTAATAAATTTAGGTGAGCCCAGATTCGAGTCTGTAATAAACTTAGGCCTGTTTGAATTCGGTTGGTCTTTGTGGTCTGTCTTGTGGGGACTCACTCCGTTACAGAAAGAATAAATTGAAAAACATTAAAGGATAAATGGAAAGGATTGTCCAGTGAATGGGGTGGAGAGAATGTACAGAGGAGTAGATAATTCCATGTGGATGGCCTGGTGCACCTAGCTAGACCAGGATCCTGTTCCAAAAAGAACCAGACTGTGTTAGAAAACTATAAATGCATACTTCACTTTGGTGTGTGTGTGTGTGTGTGTGTGTGTGTGTGTGTGTGTGTGTGTGTGTTTTCAACCTGCTATTAACATAAAAGACTATTGTGGCCTTGCCAAACATTTGTCATTTCATCCCATAGCTCTCGACACTTTGGACTTCAAATACAGTCATAGAATACCCCAGCTCAGATCACTGGTATTTTTATATCATGCCTTCTCCTGCTTTGGATATATAATTTTCCTTCCGGAGAAACCAAGATGGCGGCATAGGTGAACACCTAAACTGCTGCCTCGCACAACTATTTCAAAACTACAACTAAAAGACAGAAGAGACATCATCCAGAACCACAGGAAAGCTGCCTGAGTGGAAATTCTACAACTAGAAGGAAAGAGAGGGGCTCACGGAGACTTAGAAGAGCTGCAAAAAGCTGAGGTACAGAGACATGCACATAGAGAGGACAGGTGGCAGAGGGCCTGGCTGGCTTCCTCTAGTGGGAGAGAGATGGAAACTCCCAACTGTACTGAACCTCATATCCGACTGCACTGAAACCCAGTTCCGGGCGAGACTCATACAGGGAGGGGTGCATGGAAACTTAGGGAAGCCACAAAAGGCAGAGGTCTGGAGGCGCGCACACCACTGCGCACAGAGAGGACGGACTGCTGATTGTGTCACTGGCTTTCTCTAGAGGGAAGAAGACAGAACCTCCCAACTGCACTGAACTCTACTTCCGATTGCACTGAACCCTAGTTTCGGGCAAGACCTTGGGGACCCAGACTCATACAGGTCCCCGGAGCACACGGGAACCAAAAAGGCAGAGATCTGGAGGCACTCGAGTGTGCACAGAGGGGGCTGCAGCAATTACCAATGGACACTTGAGACCCAGGGGCCGCATAGGGTGGGGATGACTGGAAACCAAGGATGTCTGCTCAGCCCTGAGACTCCACCCCATCCAAGCTCAACAGAGAGGCTTTTGAAATTTTTCAAGTCTTGTATCATAAGGCTGACTCCACCACAGAAGTTCTCCCGGCATAGTAAAAATGCAGAGACAAAGGAACAGATCACAAACTAAAGAAATGGAGGAAAACAAATGACTGGATATAGAGTTCAAAACCATGGTTATAAGGATTTTCAAGAATTTCCTAGAAAAGATGGATAAATTTAGCGAGACCCAAGAGGAGATGAAAAAGGACCAACTAGAGATGAAAAAGAACCAACTAAAAATTAAACATACACTGACTGAAATAAAAAATATTATACAGAGACCTAACGGCACACCAGAAGAACACAAGAATCAAGTCAAAGATTTGAAATATAAAGAACCAGAAAACACTCAACTGGAAAAGAAAAAAATAATCCAAAAATGTGAAGATAGTGTAAAGAGCCTCTGGGACAACTTCAAGCGTACCAATATCCGAATTATGGGGATGCCAGAAGAGAGAGAGCAAAATACTGAAAATCTATTTAAAGAAATAATGACTGAAAACTTCCCACATCTGGTGAAAGAAATAGACTTATAAGTCCAGGAAGCACCTAGAACCCCAAATAAAAGGAATCCAAAGAGGACCACACCAAAACACATCATAATTAAAATACCAAAAGTAAAAGATAAAGAGAGAATATTAAAAGTAGCTAGAGAAAAACAGTTAATTACCTACAAGGGAGGACCCATAGGACTGTCAGCTGATTTCTCAACAGAAACTATGCAGGCCAGAAGGGAGTGGCAAGAAATATTCAAAGTGATAAATAGCAAGAACCTACAACCAAGATTACGCTACCCAGCAAAGCTATCATTCAGAATTAAAGGGCAGATAAAGAAAAAGCTAAAGGAATTCATCAACACCAAACCAATATTATATGAAATGCTGCAAGTTACTCTTTAAAAAGAGGAAGAAGAAAAAGATAAAGTAAAAATTATAAACAACAAATACATATCTATCAAGTAAATCTAAAAATCAAGTGAATTAAAAACCTGATGAACAGAATAAACTGGTGAATATAATAGAATCAGGGGCATAGAAAGGGAGTGGACTGACTATTCTCAGGGGGAAAGGGGTGAGGGGATTGCAAGGAGAGACTGGACAGAAGTCATACACCTATGAATGAGGACAAGGCGGGGAGGTAAGGGCAGAGGGAGAGGTGGGAGTTAGGTGGAGTGGAGCTATGGGGGGAAAAAAGAGGAACAAATGTAATAATCTGAACAATAAAGATTTATTTAAAAAACAAACAAATAAATAATTTTCCTTCTCAAAAAATCACTGTCTTAACACACAAACATTTTGGTTCTTCATTGAAATTCTTTTCCTACATCAGTGGTTGCAGAACAAAGCAAACGTGCTGTCAAATTAGTGCATACATTTTCATACCTTAGGATAAAGCCATTTTATTTGGGCATTTCCCTTCCTTATTTGGGTACAGCCCCCTCTGTGCAGGGGGATTCATAGGCACAAAATTAAAAACCAGAAATAATCATACTGTTTTCAGCCCAATTTTCTTTCTAACTGCTTCAGGGAGAGGGAAGAATTGCTGTCTATTTGGAAGCCAGAAGTAAATGTTTGCCTTTTCATCATAGGCTTTTCTACTGTTTGCAGTTAGCTCTGCACTCAGACCTGCTCACAAATAAAACTGGAATGAATTTTTAATAGCCTGAAATGAATTTGGGAGTGATGACTGCCTTGCCCTCCGGCACAACAGATCATGAATGTGCACATGTAAAACACTCCATCCAGAGAAGGGAGGCCCAACGAGAAAGGGCAGGCCCAAGACGGAGCATGGTGACGCCTCATGCTCACCTGGGGCAAAGGACACCCCACTGTAACACTCACCCAGCCCTTACAGACAGCAAAGCTCCCCTCTGTCTGTGAACACTGCAGTCCCATCTCCCAGGACATGGATTAACTGGAAAACCATCGAGTGAGGGCAAACCTCCCGTGGCCACCTGAGAAGCCAAGCGCCCCCGACTGTGAACACCGTGTTAGGAATGACAATAATAAAAACTGCGCGATGATCTATGATCTAATGGGCACTCCGGTAAGCACTGGGGTAATATCACCTCGAGTCCTCCCGACAGTCCTGCAAAGCAGCCATTAATAACCTGTCTTTACCCAGGGGGAACCGAGACTCAGAGAGGTCAGGTCCCCTGACCTAACCTTTGTTTTTATTCTCTTGCTTTCTCTCTCTTTCTTCCTCATAATTATTGTGAGCATATATGCTGCAACCGATACAGAAATTCACTTTAAAGGTGTGTCGGCCAGGTGAAAGGAATGACATAAAACTCAGCTAATTCAGCAGTGAGTCACATCAAACAAAAAAGGAGACAACGAGAAGGCTGGCGAGGAATTCTTAAAATGCCTACTATGTGCTGAGGAAGCATGGTCAGAGCCGAGGCAAGGATCACAAATACTGCTACCCGTCTTTGTAGTCTACTACTGACTCAGTGTCTAGCCTTAGAAGTCTCATGGCGACATTCAATAACTTAAAAGAGGACATACTAAGAAATGCATTATTTATTTCCTCCCTTGCCATCCCATAGGCTACCATGTCATTGGCGACTTTGGAAGCCAGTACCTTTGTAGATCCATAAATAATACTTTTTCCTGCTAGGAAATGGCTCTTCTTGCATCTGTTTGTGTTTTCCCTCATGCCATTGATGATTCCATCCAACAGGCTCCTTAGTCTGTCAATGAATCACTTACGCTGAAACCTACATGCACATGCCTCCAGCTGCTTACTTGGAACAAGAGAGAAGAAAGGTCTTTGGGTCTGGAAATCAGCCTAAGCAAGACACTCCCAGGTAACTTGGCAAGGAAGAGGGAATGGAAGGGGTGGATGGCAGACATCTCAATAAAAGATCACCTCGCCCTAGCTGGTTTGGCTCAGCAGATAGAGGATCGGCCTGTGGACTGAAGGATCCCAGGTTCAATTCCAGCCAAGGGCACATGCCTGGGTTGCGGGCTTGGTCCTCAGTAGGGGATGTACAGAAGGCAGCCGATCAATGATTCTCTCTCATCATTGATGTTTCTCTCTTCCTTTTCCTTCCTGTCTAAAATCAATAAAAATATTTCCTTTTTATAAAGATCACCTCATGGGGCTCAAAATGTCAGGTGAGCAGCATTAAGGAGATGTGGAACTTGCATCCTGTCTGCATCTAATGAACTAAGGTCATGCCCTAGATAGCAAGTAGTAGAGCAGAGCAAAGGTGAACCCACTTGAGTGTCGGGTTCATTGTCTAAGAGCCATGGCAGAGAACCCCTAGAGGTGGAAATGTAATGGAGGCACATTAACTGCTCTTGAGTAAGAAATATTTATATGGCCATGATGATGTAAATATTTAGAATCAATCTTTTAGAATCAACCCATAGGAAATGCACAAGAGGTTTAATTATGGTTGTAAAATGGAATCTAAATGTTATTAACTAGGACAAAGCAGAAGTTAGGGGTGAATGGGGAAAGAAAGAGGTGAAAGACTTGGAAAGGATGCCAGGAGTTCATCTAACAAGGACACTGTCCAGAATCAAAAACAAAAATACACGCACAGAGATAGATAGACCTATACACATACAAAATATTTAAAATTCATAAAATACACAATCTAAATATACAAAATCTGAAGTTACAAACATGGTGAGAGGAAGGAGACATAACTATTGAAGTTGGTATAAGTGAATTAAATCCATACCCATAACATTTGCAAGTCCCTGAAATTGACAGATCAAAAAATGACAGTTTACACATTCTATTGAGATAACGAAGGCAGCCACCAGAAGCATCAGAACAGCATTTGCTCAAAGTGGTTGCCGTTATCCACTCTTGTAGCCCGGCATCCAAAAAGCACCAGACACAGAATCCATTCTCAGTCAATATTGGTCAGATGAATGAATGAGTGGACGAAGGTAGAGGGTGAGAAGGTAGGGTAAGAGGCCACTGTTTGCTTCAGAATGATTTGATTCTTTTTCCTAAAGGTTGCAAACATTACTTTTACCTTGTTGTGTGTGCAGGGTGGGGAGTGTGTTTTATTTTGGCTTGTTGTTGTTTATTTGGAGGGGAGACGTGGTCATTTCCATTCCTCTGTAAGAATCTGGTTCCCAGGTTCAGCAAGGATCGCCTGCTTTGAATGGTAAGAATTCCCTGCATGAAAATGCCAGTGGCAGCTTCCACTGGAAGTGGCTGTACTGAGGGGGTGGCCTGGACTGTGGTCCCCTCAGCCCCCTGGAAGGAGAAGCGGCCTGAGAATTGGAGGTCCAGAGTCGAAACTCCTGCAGCGATCAGAATGGCTTACAAACATTGCATGGGTACTGGTGCAGTCTTTCGGTTAATGAAATACAATTTTAGGCAAAGTAGTGAAAATTGCCTTCTTTCCCTCAATTAATACATATATGCTGTAAAAAGAAAAGAGAAGGTAGCAAAGCAAAGAAAAATCAATGTTATGGGAAAGAAGGAGGAGTCTATATCCTTGCCCATTTGTTGACTAGCTAAAACATATGGGTTCTGTTTTCAAATTCTGCATCTGCCAGGGACTCAGCAATAGAGCCTGAGGCAAGTGGCTTACCTCCTCTCACTGACTTCTCCCTCTTTTTTTAAAATGGGGGCCCTCCTAATTTTCCTAAAGATTAAATTAGATAAAGCCTGTAAACATTTGGCCTGTGCTAGTATTAAAATGTGCCTTAAAGTTTCCCCTTTCCTTGGGTGAATGCTGGAACACATAGCTTTCCACCACAAAATGAGTTTCCTGAAAGGATGGAATAAATGTTTTATGCTCACATTTATTAAGCTCAGATTCAAATTAACTTCAAAGCACATGAAAAACATTTGTTAAAACCAGAAGATATTTTGATGTAAAAATCCAAAACAAAAACAAAACACACACACAAAAAAATCACAAAATATAAAGCTCAGTCAGTAATTAGCTGGATTAAAAAAAAAAAAACTGCATTGCATATATTGTACCTGATGTGGAAGGACTAATTTAATCACCATTGTGGTACCTGCCACGTGGTGAGTTCATACTGTAGCTGCAAAACCTTCTGCAAAAAGGCACTAAGGGATGGGGAACAATGGCGATCAAGCGCCTGTACGAGGCCTGGCACAGAGCTGGCCCTTCAAGTCACACTCGCTGTTATCGTAGGCTGTGCGCGCTATCACCTTCTCCGTGAGCTCATGTTACATATTACGCAGGTAATTTTCTCTTCCACGCAAGGAAGGATTTCACTAGGATAACAAGGAGATCACAATCACGTTGTGCCCTCGCTTAGCACGCTCAGCCCGGGCAGCAAGTCAGTGGGGGTGACAAAAATTGCCTCCCGGATCTTACCACGACTTTTGTCCAAAATGATCAGAGAGTACATTAAATCATTAGCAGAAACGTTGCTGCCTGCTGATTTTACAGCGCCGGCAATGAAATTCATTGCAGAAGCAAAAGAGGGCCAATAATATAATTACGGCGCTCTGCCTATGCAGTCAGAGCTAATGCTATTATTTGACATCGCAAGGCTGTGTTTTTTCCCCAGAGTCTCTGTGGAGACAAGGTTCGCCCTAATTGGTTCCAAAGCACAACCTCCCCAACACAATCTTTCCTCAGGACCAGTAATGTTAATTTCCACACGACTGTAAATAGTATTTGCAAACAATACAAACATGGTAATAAGAGGCTAGGTGGGTAATTAATGTGGTTACAAAGTAGCTTATTTGCATTTTTATTTAAAAAACGGCCTTCTTTAAAAAGCAGCTTAGATTTTTTTTTTTTTCCTTGCAAAAGGAGCCTTGGTTAAAGAGTACAACAGTAATTACTCTCTTTAGGGGTTCTTTTTATATGTCCTTCAGGGAATTAGAATGAAAAGATAAGCAGAATTATAAAGGAAATCATGTAAAATATGAAACGTACTACAAACACTTAGTAGTGTATTTACCATAAGCTAGGCCTACCTTTTCCATTAATGAAATATTTTCACCAGCTTACAATACATTTAAATTAATCATAGGTATGGCTAAAAGGTACAATCATCTAGTTAGGCTTTCTTAAGGTTTCCTTTTATAAGGTTTTCTATGCCCTCACAGTAAACTCCACACAACAGCCTCCTGTCAAAAAGTGCCCTCATAAGAAAAAGGGTTAAGTGTGGTGACCCCCTGAAATAAAACACAGATCTGTGTTCCCTAATAAAAGGGAACCATCGTGTTAGAGCAATAATCGCATCTTTTTCTTAGCTTATGTCTTGCATTCCTGGGCTCAAGACATAGGAAATGAGGAAACAAATTCAAAAGCTGGTACAGAGTAGAATTTAGCCTTTCGCATTTCTTGCCCAACTGGTACATGTGGAAATTCACAGAAGGTGCTCAGTGTTGGGGGACCTAAACTCATTTGGGGGCCATTTAATAATCCCGCACCAGCCAGTGGGAGGTGAGCAGGAATGGCGTCACAGAGATGACTCCATCCCCAGCTCCATCCCCCAAGGAGTTCATGGTTCTGGTGACTGCCTCAGACTGTGGGTTCTGGGAAAAGGCATGCATGGGGCATCCTGGTCAAGGAGAAGAGACTATGGATCTGAACAGTGGAAGGGAGGGGCTCGGCAGCAGGACCTGCCAGCATGAACCAAGTCTCCGGGGCATGGAATCACTGTCTGGAGAACCAGGGAATCGCTGTGGGGGATCTTGGTTAGCAGGAGGCAGAAAAAAAGTTTTAAGTACAAATGTCGTTCAGGTAACAACTTCATGCAATTGTTCCTTCAATGACTCTTTCTGAAGCCCCTACTAACTGCAAAACTGTGTTCTACAGCCAAGCTCACATCCTTTTGGAGGTAGGCAGTCAAGAAGCAATAAATAGGATCCTTGAGAAAAATTCAATAAAATGTCAGTGCTAAGAACAGAAGAAAGAGGAGTTTAAAAGGATCCAGAGTAAGGGTCAAAGCAGGCGGGAAAACACTCCAAGGAGTGGGGAATGTATATGGTTGTGAGCACCTGGCCTGTCTGTGAAGATGTTGCTACTACTCAGTCCCTGCTAATTATTGCCATGTCTTCCAATATTTTAAAAAGAAACTAGAATTTTGATTTTTTTAGTGAAATCTTAACTTTTTAACTTAAAAAGCAAATATACCACCCATTAAGCAGGTGTAATAAACCTGTCTTGCAGAAGACCAATGTAACAAAGCTCCCTGACTTGAAAGGGGCATCATATTATTTTTAAAAAATAAGTTTAGCCTTTAAATGGTATATCTTTATGCTCATTCACCCAGCCGTCCAAAAATTACAACAAAACAAATTACACACACACACACACACACACACACACACACATATATATATATATATATATATATATATATATATATATATATATACTAAGACTGCTGTTCATATTTGTCACCCCAGGCCCCTGCCATCCCCTAAACATCCAAACATGTTCTCGTAGGCTGTGTAATGGCACCGCAGCCCTCTAAGACCCGACTGAAAGAAGACCAGCTCCACTTGGTATTGTCTTGAAAATCTTCCCCTGGCAATCGTTAGTTATACTGTAGATAGGATTCAGAGAGTGTAATGATGTTTTAAATATGATTTCAAAATACTTGAGAAAAGCAGAAAAGCAATGAAGTGGAAGAGAAAGATAATAAGTTTATGACATTCAAGTAAATATATCCAGAAAACTGGGTCATTTATAGCAGAACTGTAATCTTTTCTGTTAAAATATGCAAATGACAGTATGAAAAATGGCTTGTGATTTTAAAGAAATATAGCGCCACAAATGTCAGTGTGAGGGAACTCAATAACACTTAATGAAACTTTGGATTTCAAATTAATTACTGATTGACTGAGGCATCTAGCGGGAAAACGGCCTCGATTAGGGAAGCCTGGGATAGGCCATAAATCTGAGGCCTCTTTCGAGAACTCGGGGCTGCTGTTTCCTACGCACGCCGTTCATGCTAGGCTAATGAGGCGACCGGCCACTGCAAAGACCACCAGTCTGGTTCTCAGAAAAAACATGGGTCAATATTTTCCAGAGCCTTTTAGATGGACTTTTCTTTCCTTCTTTTTAAAAAAAAAAAAAAACGTGTATATTTGTGGCTTCATCAGTTTATAAGAGCTTAAAAAAAAAATCAAAGGTTAAATAAACCTGCAAATAGGTATATTATTGAAAGATAGGTAGTATCTATGTTTTAAAAAATTATCTTTGGTGGACTGTGTTGTTTGTTCACAGTTATTGTGCCTGCCTTGTCTCTGCCATGTGTTCTGATAGGTGGGATATACTTTCCTGACTCACTGATGTTGGTCTTGGCCATGAGACTTGATGCAGACATGAGGTACATCAATGTCCGAATATAAGTCCCTGGAGCTTCTGCCCTTAGTCACGACAAAAACATGCCCCTAGTGACTGTTCCTGCTTCACGGGCCTGGAATGAGAAGCCCAGGACACCAAGCGAAGACAGAAGAACCACAGCCAACCTCCAGCCCTCATGTGCCAAGAGCAAAGAAATACACATATGTTTTGTAAGCCTTGGAGAGCGTGGGTTTGCTTATTACTCCTGCAAAAACCAATACACTACCCTTGCCAGTTAACTAGGAAGATTTCTATTCTATCACAAAAGGCAAGTCATAGCTGTATTGTCACATAAATTATATAATTCAAATATTCAACTATAATAATATTAGACCTATAATAAATAAATTCTCACCTAATAGATAAAGAGGCAGGTTTTCATAGTTACTGTCACAGAATGAACAAGGAAGAGAATATAACCACCATTATTTATAACTAGAGGCCCAGTGCACGAAATTCTTGCACTAGGCATTGGGGGTTCCCTCACCTCAGCCTGCATTCTCTCGCAGTCCAGGAGCCTTCAGGGGATGTCCAACTGACTGCTTAGGCCCACTCAGCTGGCAGTCGGACATCCTTAGTGCTGCCACAGAGGCAGGAGAGACTCCCACCACCACTGCTCCCCAGCCGTGAGCCTGGCTACTGGCTGAGCAGCACTCCCGCTGTGAGAGCGCACTGACCACCAGGGGGCAGCTCCTGCATTGAGCCTCTGCCCCCTGGTGGTCAGTGTGTGTCATAGCTACCAGTTGCTCGCCATTTGGTCGCTTTGCATATTAGCTCTTTATTACCCTACATAATAAAGAGCTAATATGCAAATGGTCATCACATCCTCACACCCTTACGCCATAATGGCTCAGACACTCAACACTGGGGAGAGAGGAATGGGGACCAGCCAGGTTGTGGCCCGAGAGAGGAACAAGCCACATGCAAGCCGAATGCCCCAAAGTCCTAGGCGCCAGTGGCTGGGGCTGTGGCCTAGCAGAGGGACAAGCCACCCGCCCCATAGTCTGGGGTGCCAGTGGCTGCACCTACAGCCCAGCAGAGGGACAAGCCACATGCCCTGCGGTTCCGGGCACCAGGAGTTGGGGTTGTGACCCAGGAGAGGGACAATCCGCAAGTCTCATGGTCCTGGGTGCCAGCGGCTGCAACTGAGGCCCGGGAGAGTGACAAGCTACCCGTCCCGCAGTCCTGGGCACCAGTGGCTGCGACCTAGGCAAAGCCACCCACCCATGGTCCCCTGCACCTGCGGCTAGCCAGGGTAAAGCTGGCCCCGGTCCTAGGTGCCTGCGGCCGGCCAGAGGGAGGGAATCAATCGTAGGTCCCAGGTGCTAGGCAAGGCAGAGGTGGTTAGGGGCTGGGGAGCAGGTTAGGGGCAATCAGCAGTTAGGGGTGATCAGGCAGGCAGGTAGGTGAGCTGTTAGGAGCTAGCAGTCGTGGATTGCGAGAGGCAGGTGGACATCCCCCAAGGAGTCCTGGATTGGAGAGGATACAGGAAGGGCTGAGGGCCGCCCCCTTCACGAATTTCGTACATCAGGTCTCCAGTACAGGATAAGAGCTTCAAAGTAATGAATAGTCACCAGTCAGAAAACAATAAGAAACTAGTAACATTACTTAGTGCTCATTGTGTGGTGGGAACTGTTCTGGTACCTGGGGCCTATTTGTGTCTACCTTTGGTGTATGAAGAAACTGAAACAAAGGTTAACTAACTTATCCCCCCTCCGAAAAAAAAAAAATTAGGCAGTCTTGTCTTTGTTGTTCTCCATATAATTTCTGAGGTTTTCATTATTAAATTTTAGGAATCTGTGTCACACATTCAATATAACCAAAACTTATTAATTAAAAGCATTCAAAGATCAACTCATGTGGCTCAGTGGTTAAGCATTGACATATGAACCAAGAAGTCACAATCTGATCCAGGTCAGGGCACATACCCGGGTTGCAGGCTTAGTCACCAGTGAAGGATATGCAGAAGGCAGCTAATCAATGATTCTCTTTCATCATTGATGTTGCTATCTCTCTCCCCCTTACCTTCCTCTCTCTGAAATCAATAAAAGTATTTTTTAAAGTATTCCAAGTACAAGCAGTCTATCACTCATCAGGAAAGTGACTCCTATGATCAAATATCCTGTAAGATCTGAGAAGCATTCTAATAATTATTCTAATTCATTTCTCCATCTAGTTTGCGCCCTCCATTGCTCCTTGCACCACTCCAAAATGCTGTTCTCAAATCCCACCTCAGTTAACAATCCCTTCTAAGGATCAGGAACCTGCCTCGCTATAAATCCCACCCCAAACCTTCCCCATGTGGGAAATCTATGTTAATTCAACCAAACTATAGCTATAAAACAGAAATCATGTACAGGAGGAAAAAGGGACTGAAAGTAATAAAATGGAATTAACATATTCATGTGGGATGCTATATATAGAATGCACAAAACAGGTATCCAAGGGTTTTCGAAAGAAGAGTTTTTATATGTTGGGACCATATTAGCATGTTTTGAAGCTTTTTGTTGAAAGCTCAAATAAACGTATTAGAAACTCATGCTATTATCAATCGGTGTGGTATGTTTTTCTACCTTCTCTCCCTGTAATTAAAGAAGGATCACCTGTCTAATTGATTTAACTCAATAGCAATGGTCTAAGGGGCAAGATGGGCTGGGCCGCAGCTTGCATTCTGTTCACCAGGCTGTGTGCCCAGCGGAGGAGCTGGGGGCCTCAAGAGAAGAGGGGCCCTTATTCTAATTGTCACAAAGGCGCCAATGGTCCGTGATGGGTGATAATCCAGTGACCTAGGAGCCACATATTGTCTGATCTAGCCCTCAGCACAGAGTTGGGAAGGGAACATGTAAAACATATTTTATTCCATAGCTGTCTCTTTAAAAAAAGAACAAAAAAATGAAGCATGTAACCTTAATGCTGGTTTCCATCTTTAGTGTTCAGACATTTAAGACCAAAGTGTCCAAGTAAAGGCCCTTGATAAAGCCATGTATTTAACAGATGACTGGTGGCTTGGGTTCAAAATAAATACGAACAAGTAGTGGTCGGTAGACAGCATAAAGGATTAGCACTTTGTCCTGAACTCCCATTCATTAGCAATCACTTCACAACCCTATGCCGTGTCATCTGAGATTAATGATCTAACTCAGATTGGACATCCATTTAGAAACAGAGTTGGGATTCAACCCAAGTGGTTCTGACTCCAGAAACCAATGTTCCCCCTGTAGTACCAGTGTGACTATAGGCAGCCCTTGAAAATATGCAGGACCTAAGCCAAGTCTCTTCAAATGGGGCTCAACTCCTGCTTCTAGCATGCGTGTAGAATAGAATTATCTGGAATGGCATGAGCTGCAGCCATGAGGAGGTGAAAGGTGGGAACACTGAGAGGAAGAGTGCCCACTAGGCATAGTCAAAGCGTCACCAGCATATCAGATATCATCTCACACACAAAGTAGGGCTTATCAGCTCCACAATATGACGAGGGCAGAGGCAATGTTGGCCAAAGGAATTCTTTTTGCTCTCTCTCATTTCAGCTTGCCTTCACCTTTCTTATTCTGTCTCCTGATAACAGGAACCGTAGCTGCTAGCAGCCCATACAAACATCCTTCTAGCTCCCAGTCCCACAGACAAGAGAGCATCTTCTCCATCGACTGGCCTCGCCAAGTATCCATCTTGGGTGGACCACTTTGACTAGGGTGTGATGGACCATAACTGACCCAAACTAGTTCATGTGAATGATTAATGACACCTTCGCTTCCACAGCCCCCAGATGGAGGTGTTAATAACAGGATGGGAAGAAGTGCTGGACAAGACAACAGGCACAGTGGGGAAGATACGGTGAGGAGGAGCTCCTGCAAAAGGTAAGAGGGGTTTAGCTCCTATTATTACGTCAGCCACTGGCTGTCCACTCACTCCCTGACCCCCCCTCTTTTTCTCAAAAATTATATTTAAAGGCTATGGTCCCACTTTTATATGCCCTGTGTATTGGCTCTGCCTGTAACCCTCTTCACTTATTCCTGAAGATGAACAGCTGCCATTATTGCAAAGATACACAGCCTTTCACATCCCTCACAAACTTGCACAGACAAAGAAGAGGCTGGAGATGGGGTAACCTCTGGGTTAGGTCAGCGGGAGAGTAAAAATGCTGATGCCTGCAAGCAGAGATGAGGAGCAAACCCCTGGGGGCTAGGCTGCCACAGGCAAGGGCACCTGAGACGCCACGGTTGCACACGTGAACCAAAGCTCTGATCTTGCCTCTGAAATCTACCTATTCCCTGGCCCTAAGAACCCAAGCTTGCTCCTGTTTCTGGCTTGGCTCAGCCCCAAATCTGCCTCTTCCAACTCCCTCCTGCAGATGAACTGCTTCCTCTGAGCCATGGCTGGAATGTAATACCAGTGCACAGGAATGTCAGGAGCTCTGGTATTGACCTAGCCTCTGCCTGCCCCTCCAAATTCTTCCTGCCCTCTCACCCCGCTCTCCTTCTCCGCCCCTCTACCTCCTCCCTAATCCTCTTCAAAGTCTTATTGGGATCTAATCTAATCTTTATGGTTAGCCAAGCATGGAATCAAAACAGAAGATGTGTCATACTTCATCACACGTAGGTTCTCTTTTGTGCAGTGGCCCCAAGGAAGGTCATTTCTATGATTTCAAAAGACACATCCTTCCTACCCTCCACCCCAATACCCACTAGGGATCTTAACAACCACAGACTTATTGATAATCTTATATAAGCCAATGACTTTTCAGCTGGGGCCAGATCATAATGGCCCATAGTTTAGTGCCCATTCTATAACGTATAACTTGCTGTTATTATTATTATTTTTTAATATTAGCTCCTTAAAACTTTCAAATAGTAGTCTATGGTTCTGGGTTTTTTCATATACAACTCTTATTACTCCCTTTAAACTTTGTTTTGTCCAACTGAGACAAGTGAACTATTCTGTCTGGATAAAAGCTCTTATCAATTCATTTGATTCTTCTAGTTGGGTTGATTTTATATTCATTGATAACTACTGAATTCCTGGAAAAAAATAGCTAGTTGGAAAAACCACAGGAAGTATCTTTTAATCAACCAAATAAGAAATTAAACACTCCCACGTTCTCACAACCCTGGTGAGGAATTACAATGAATGAAGAGATGTTATTAATTAAATTCTTGGAATGCATCCATGATGCTTAATGGAAATGGAAGCCTTAGGAGGCCTTAAATGCCTGGGAAACACCCATCACATCACTTAAATCCCTAAAAACCATCCATATTTACCAAGGAATCTGTTTAAATCCACTTATTTATTTCATACAAAAAATAAAGACTCAAAGGGGGGAAATGAAATAAAAAGAGAAATAATAAAAATATATCTCACTTCCACACATCATTTCACTTGTTTTCTGATTTGGTTCTACATAATTTATTACAGTTATGTAGAGTTTCTTGCAGCCTTCAAGCAGAAGGCTAATTGAGGCTAAAGAATTCAAGTTTTCATTCATTCATCTATTCATTCATTCATTCACTCATCCACTCACTCATTCAACAAATAGGAGAGAAGAACTGAAATGTACTCATTCATGAGTACCCTTATGTGCTGGGTCTTTTGCTTAGAGGCTTTATCTGTTTTTATTATAATTATACAATTACATGGACAAAATTCAAGCTTATTGAATATCATCTATG
>PVJN01018671.1:0-38615 GCA_004026805.1 Lasiurus borealis
AGAAAAAAAAATTTAGTCAATTTGTTTAGGATTCTTAGTGGTTCCTAGAATTTGGCTTATAGCGAATTTTGGAAGTTCTTAGCCATTAAATCCAAAATATTTATTTTTATGACACAGTTTCTCTCTCTTCTTATTCTGGCACTTCAATTACATGTATGTAAGTGATTGATATTGTCTTACAGCTCTGTGAGACCTTGTACTCTTTTTATTCATTTATGTTTATTTCCCACTGTAACTATTAAGCTATCTTCAAGTATGATTATTGTGTCCTGTCTACTGATGAACATGGTGAGGAATTATTCACTTCTGATTTTATGTATATTACTTCTAGCAATGCCATTTCACTCCTTTTTATACATTTCATATTTCATCTGAAATTCCCCCATTGCTTCTTTAACATTATTAAAACTATGTTAAAGTTTCTGTCTTGTAGTTCCAACATATAAATGATCTCTGATTCTCATAATAAAGACTATCTTTTAAACAATGGAATATTCCCTCCTTGTGTTTGTTCTGTAATTTTTTAATTGAAGTTTGGACAGTGTGTATGTATGAAAGGGGAAGTATAGGAAAATTATATTTATGTCCTGCAATGGACATGTCTCCCCAATGAGACTGTAAATGAGAGGTTGAGTGATTATTATCAGAAATTGAGCTAGTATGGGTTTTGTTGTTCTTGACATTAGTCTCAGTGCACCAAAACCTTCCAGTCCATCCACTTATGTTTACTGTAGGGTCTGGTGTATCAGAGGGCTTATTCCTGACATTCCCAATCTATCTTCAGCTTTTAGGAGTATGGTACCTGAATTTGCACAGTGCTATCAGGTTACTTTTTCTTGCTCTGGTTCCTCTCAGCAATAGACTACCATTGCTTGTTCCTTGTAGCAGGAGCGAGGGGCGAGTTTCAAATCTCCTTGTTCTACCTCAGTTTTAGGTACTCTGTGGACCACAAGGTGAGGATATGGGTCTTTCTCAATATTCTCACTCTTTCAAAATGGCAAGCACTGTCTTTAATTGTAGTGTGTCTCAGGTGGCAAAGATTTTACTGCTGCACCTGAAGTGGTAGGAAAGCTCTGCTTTGAATTGATGCAGGATCCTAAACCCTAAAGAATTCCCTGCTCCTTTACCAAGGTCAGATTGCTTTTACTCTTGCCACTCTCCGAGAAACAAGAGATCTTGCTTGCCCATGTGCATGTGAGAGGTGTTATTTTTTTTTTTTAAATCCATCCACCACAGGAGATGGGTTTTCTTTCTGTCTCTACTTCTAAAGTGGTATGTCTCTGCCTAAGCCCAGGCAGGTGTTTGTGTCCGTGTGAAAAGTTTTCTGCCCTTTCCCAGTGGATTAAAGCTTAGACTTCTATGAGAGAAGTATCTTGGAGGGAAGTGATGTTTAAAAATATTATTTATTATTTAAAGTATTACATAAGTCTCCTTTTTCCCCCATTGACCTCTCCCCAGCCACTCCCACCCCACAGCACATGCCCTCAACACCCCTATTCTCTCTGTCCATTGATTATACTCATATGCATGTATACAAATCCTTTGGTTGATCTCTTAGTCCCTCACCCTCCCGTCCTCCCTCATAGGTTGGATAGTTTATTTGATGCTTCTATGACTCTGGTTCTGTTTTTGTTCATCAGTTTATGTTGTTCATTATATTCCACAAGTGAGTGAGATCATGTGATATTTATCTTTCTCTGACTGGCTTATTTCGCTTAGCATTATGCTCTCCAGTTCCATCCATGCTGTTGCAAATGGTAAGAATTCCTTTTTTTAGAGCAACATAGTATTCTATTGTGTAGATATACCACAGTTTTCTAATCCACTCATGTGCTGATGGGCACTTAGGCTGTTTCCAAATCTTAGCTATCGTAAACTGTATTGCTATGAATATAGGGTTGCATATATCCTTTCTGATTGGTGTTTCTGGTTTCTTGAGATATATTCCTAGAAGTGGGATCACTGGGTCAAATGGGAGTTGAATTTTTAATTTTTTGAGGAAACTCCATACTGTTTTTCACAGTGGCTGCACCAGTCTGCATTCCCACCAGCAGTGCACAAGGGTTCCTTTTTCTCAACATCCTTGCCAGCACTTGTTGTTTGTTGATTTGTTGATGATAGCCATTCTGACAGGTGTGAGATGGAACCTTATTGCCATTTTGATTTGCATCTCTCAGATGACTAGTGACTTTGAGCATGTTTTCATGTGTCTCCTGGCCTTCCTTTTGTCTTCTTTACAAAAGTGTTTATTTAGGTGCAGGGACATTTTATGCTCATCCTCCAGCCGCAGCAATCATGAACTGTGGCTTGCACTACCTAGCAGGGCTGTTTCCACTCTCCTTTCCTAGGGGCAGTCTTCCTTATAAGCATCTAGTCAAGACCCATGAAGAAGAGCTTTTGAATGTGTATTTGTGATCTCCTCCTGAGTCTTTTCAGCTCCCAGTTATGTTAAACTTTTATGCTAGCACATTCGTTCTTTTAAAAATCCATCAAAGTTTTACCTGATTTTTTCTTAACTTTATGGCAGATACTTTTCCTTCCCTGTTCTATAAACAGTGGCATAGTTCAAGTGTTCGGCCTCTCCTTGGAGGAACTTCTCACTCATTGAAATTCAATTCAGGTCTTACAGCCTTGCAATTTCAGCTATCTGATGGGCTATAAGAAAAGTTATAATTTTATAGATTGCTTGTTTTGCTTGTTTTCCTTTTCTTGCTCTTTTAATGGGAACAACATTGTCTTTCAGCTTTCACCATCTAGAGTGAAAAGCAGAATTTTCTCCCATTTTGATATTCTGATGTTTGGTAACCTCAGTCTCAGGTTCTCTCTCTCTCTCTCTCTCTCTCTCTCTCTCTCTCTCTCTATATATATATATATATATATATATATATATATATAGTTTGGATTTTCTTGTTCACAACTTTACAGTGATATTTAATTGTTCTCTTGCTAACTGTATGTCTGAAAACTGGTAATTAGATGTAGAAAATTGGTCAAATTCTAATCCACTTTTTTGGGGAAGGAATATGACGTAAGCAAATCTTTGGGTGATCTCCAATAAGTATGCGTTATGTAACTGTCTATGGCAACTCTATTTGTCACTGGAGTCTTAGTCTAGTTCATCTTTTTTCTTGCTCAGGTTAAGTAGGGCAATTTCATTAAGCAGTAACTGTATGTTTATCACTTTTTAGGGAAAACAAGTGCTACCTTTCATAAGAAGTGTAGAGGTCTTCTGGAGAGAAGAGATTTACGAAACAAGACAAAGTAGAGACAATATCTTAGTAATTAACTTAATAAGTAATCAGACAAAAATCACAGCACTGTAAAGTTAGTATTTAACTGCCAAATCTATTTCTTTCTTTATTTTTAATTTAATTTTCTTTATTTATTCAATGTTCCTCCTTTTTTCCTCCATATTTAGTAATGGAAAAATATGAGGATATATCTATCAGACAATTCCAAGAAAATGAGAGCTTAAAATGAAAACATTATTCTAGATTAGCAAAATTTAAGAGAATATTGAAGTGAACAAAATTTTACATATGAAATTTATACCAAGCTAATTAGTAGAAAATGCACCTCACTTGTAAAGTTTATGATGGTGAACAGGTGAACAGGTTTTTCTTATATTGTTTGGCTAATTGCATTTCTTTTTTTTTTTAATTCTTTATGTGAAATTCTTTCTTGTATACTTTGTTTTGTTTTTGTTGAATTATTCATTCATCTTCATCTTCCAGATTTATGAAAGCTTTTTATATATTACTAATGTACCAGTGCATGGATTCGTGCACATTTGAAAAGGAATTAATTATAAGGTGGCTGGTGGGGAGGGACTGGGCGAGGTGGGCGGACACATGCCCTGGAGTCAACCTTCCATGGTTCCTCCCCACTGGCTGCACCTGGGGCTGCACAGCAGCTCAAAGGGCATTTGTGGAGTGAATCAGAGTGAAGGAGGTCCCTTCGGCAGGTGGGGTCCCTCCGCCTGGCCTGTGGGGATAGGGCTAAAACCAGCTCTCTGACATCCCTCTCTCCTCTCTGGTTTCAGGGTCTGTCACCCCAGAGCCACTGCTGACAAGTCACCACAAATCGACAGCTCCTGTGTTGAAGGTCTGTCCCCTGTTGATCAGTGCACATCATATCTACCAGACAGTCGCCTAGCATTTTATATACATAGATAAACTTGTGCCCTTTTCTATCATGTGTTACAAATATTTCTCAAATTTGCTTTTATATACATTTCATGGCATTTCCCCTAGTACTTTAAATACTTTGTATGGCATCTGTTTAAAGGATAAGAAATTTCTTTCCTTTACCAAAATTATAAAAATGACCCTGTTTCTGAGTGGACTGAATCTAGGCTTCCTGAGTTGAAGACTTGCTGTCCATATGAAGAGGACAGGAAAGTGAGCCTGACATTGTTACTCATGCTGTGATACCTCTGCATGGTGCCAGATGGGCTCCCAGATGTGTGGATTGGCAGATCTTCCTCATGAGCTTTGTCTCACATGAGCGGAGGTCAGCTCTCACATTTGTGCTGACTCATACAGAGCAGGTCTCTAGAGCCTACAAGCAATTTCTCATATGCACATAGAGCAGAAAAATCTCCAGAATGGGCTCTGTCTATGGACAAGCTGAGATAAAATATTCTCATTTGAGTTTCTTTTCCTGTAGGCAATTAAGGTTATGTAAAAAAAAAAGTTTCTTGCCACTGCTTCCTAATTTGCTTTAGTGTAGTATGTTAATAGTTAGAATCACCCCTCTTTTTGAATGAATACATATTGTGGTTTGATTCTTACATGATCATTAAGTGAAGGGATGTCTTCATTTATGACATATAAATAGGTTTATCTCTCTAGACACTTGGGATGTCTTTTATAAATATGCATGACAAATATTCTCATTTGGTTCTCATTCTCTGGACTCATTCCAAATTTGCTGTTTGCACTTCACTTTTGAGGCTTCTCCCAGCCACTTGCATTTGGGTCTTTTGTCACAGCATCCGTGACTGTTTATTGTTGTATCCTCTTGAATGCTGGTTGGAACCAGCTAGACATGGATGCCCATCTTGGCCTTTCCTCTTCACAAGTGCCCAATCTGAGGCAGCCTACTGAATTTCTGTCTCAGTTTCCTCACTTAGAAAATCAGCAAAACTCTCAATATCACAAATTTACTGTCACTGCTGTGATTATTCCTATCCATATTATCATCAGATCATTATAGGGCATTGATAATGCTGGTCAGGTTAATGAATTGTACAGTAACTTATTATCCCCACACACAAGCCCCACTTTCTTTCCTTGATTACAAAGCCTTTTTATTAAGCTCCTTAAAGATATTTCATGCACCCTTGCATTCCCTCATATTACCTTATGTAATATGATATTTCAGTACTTTTTCAGGAGGACAGCTTACTTAGGTTGGATAAATGGTTTCCCTTAGTCTATTATAAGGCAGTCTTTTTTAATGGAGAGACAGTTGGCTAACTCTGGAGAAATGTTTGCTGTTACAATACAGAGTGCATTGGCGGATAGTTAGTATAGGTCCAGGTAGCTGCTAAACATCCTAAAATATGTAGGCCATACACACAACAAAGACTTATCTGGTCCAGAATGTTCCCCGTTCTAGTGGAAAATATGACCTTGGAGTTAGATCCATCTTCCAGTCCTGACTTAGTTGTTCACATACTTTGTGATCTTGGAGAAGTTGGTTGACTTCTATGCACCTAGCTTCTGCATGAATAAGATAATGGCATTATTTACTTTATTTTGGGAACTAAATTAAATAATAATTGTAAAACATTTATTTCAATGTTTGATCTATAGAAGGTACTCACACATGAACTATCCTTGTACTCCCAAAGTTCTGTCTGGCATAAAATATTATAAAACTAGATCTAGAGAGAGCTATGAAAGCAGGTATTCTTGTCTTAATAAGACCAAGGGAAACTTTGCATCTTAATAAGACTCAGGGCCGAAACGGGTTTGGCTCAGTGGATAGAGCGTCGGCCTGCGGACTGAAAGATCCCAGGTTCCATTCTGGGCAAGGGCATATACATTGGTTGCGGGCACATCCCAGCAGGGGGTGTGCAGGAGGCGGCTGATCCATGTCTCTCTCTCATCGATGTTTCTAGCTTTCTATCCCTCTCCCTTCCTCTCTGTGAAAAATCAATAAAATATATTTTAAAAAAATAAGACTCAGGGATCTGGCTGATCTTTGAAAACAAAAAAGGGATAGTCCTAATCAAAAGCATGCTCATGGAGAGAGAAGGAAAACAAATGTTAAGGCTTCACCTCTAAAATGCTTTGGTCTTTGCCTCCCAAACAGAGACCACTTTAAGAGAAGCTGAGGCTTGCCAAGCACGAACAGAGAAAGATGTCGATTCCACTCATTTGCTGATCTCAGTAAGCATCCACAAAATTGACTATTTGTGTAATTGATTTCATAGAATCACAGAGGCTTACTTTTACCAAGATGGTTATAGTGAGGCTAGCATCTCCAAAGGAGATGGTGAGCATCCAGAGAATCAAGGCACTACCTAATGAGGGGGCACACATGTGTGCACACTTCTGCCCACTGGTCCTGCTTCAAGGCCCCTGGCCCATGCTGGCAGTAAGCTAGATGGGCTCTTGGAATCCATGGGCTTTTCACAGGGGCTGGAACATTTGGAGTTTAGGAGCTGAGAAGCCATTCGGGGGCCCTGTGAGCACGGATCCTTCTTTTTCCCTATAACAGTCTAAGGAAAAAACACAGTCCCTAGCACAGGGTAGGTGCTTACTAACTCATTACTAAAAGACCTCACAGAAACGCCAGAAAAAATGCTCCCCAGTGGGCCTGGTAACATTTGACAGTGAACCCTGAGGGGAATACTCTGGGCAGAGACCAAGGCAGTTGCCTCCAAAACGGAGCAGGTAGTATGTGGAGGCTTTGGAGCTGCATAACTCAGGGCCATGTTAGGAACATTCTTGAAGGATAATGCCTCCTCCAAGAAGTGAGGCTTTAGGCTTCCCATAAAAGGGAAAACTGTAAAATCAAGTGAATTCCATGCCTCACAGTTAGCGCAGGTACCAAAGGGAAGCCCAACTAGGGAGGAATAGAAATGACACATCAGAGTGAAAAATAGTCAAACTCAGTGGAAGGAAACAACTAGTTAGGAGAGTTAATGAATTTCCCCTTCAAAGCATGTGTTAATAACTAACATTTTAAAAATGCTTACCATGTCCTATATACCGAGCTAAGCACTTCTCACACATTGTATTTTAACCTCACAACAACCCTTATGTTATAGAACCTGTTGTTATTCCCCATTCTATAGATGAGAAAATCGAGGCTCAGAGAGGTTTAGTGAGTTTCTCAAGGTCACAGAATTAATAGTAAGTCATTAAGTCAGCATGAGTCCAGTCTGAATTCATAACCACTGTGCAATGCTGCTGATCTACTGGTCAGGGAACAGGTTCTCAAGGTCACAGGTGCTCCATGCATATCAAATTGGCTCTGAGAAACCAGTGTGTTATACAGAGCTGTCTGAAGATTATGCTCTCTGTTTGTTCCTCTAGATCAGTGGTTCTCAACCTTTCTAATGCCGTGACCCTGCTAGTTGTTCTCAACCTGTAGTTTGCAACCATTGGAACACACAGATATTTACATTACACTTCATAACAGTAACAAAATTACAGTTATGAATAGAATGAAAATAATTTTATGCTTGAGGAATAAACATGAGGAACTGTATTAAAGGGTCAAGGCATTAGAAAGGTTGAGAACCACTGCTCTAGATACTATAAAACCTGTCTCTAGATTGCAAATGACCTGTAGGAATGTCCCTAGGTTTTGTAGTAAGGGTCTTTCTGCTGTGCACTGTATTTACAGCAAAGATGCTCTTGTGGGCATTGTTATTTAAATTAAACAATGTCCTCTTTGTGAGGCCCCAGAGAAATGATTCTTTGATTTTTAATATCAGAGATAATTGTGTTTTTACTAATGCCTCTGGTTGGCCTTCCTCTTTTCTCATCAAATCATGTAAATACTCACATTTCCTCCTTTGTTTTGGCTGCAAAATTGTATGGCCACTGACTTGGAAATATATAGGACCTTACACTGCAGGTAGGATTTGTAAGCAATAATTTCCACTTGAGAGGATGCTCCAAGAAATTCCCTGGCCTCCTGCTGTTTCTACATACTGTTCATGGGGAAAGTCCTGGCAATTGAACAAGGAATGGAGGTGAAGGGTCAGGGGGTGGAGGAGCAGTAAGAGGTTTTAAGCACTAGGCTAGGGCAGGGCTACACAGACACAGAGGACACATCTCCCTGCCTTTAATGAGTTCATGGCTCTGTGGAAAACATGCAGCTTTAATTTTTAAAAGTTGCATTCAAGTTCCGTTGGGAACATGAAGGAGCACCCCATATTATTCTAAGAAAAATTAAGAATTTTACTACAAGACCTGACAAATGGATAGGATCGTAAAGCCAGAGGAAGCAAAACTTATTGAACACTGTATACTGTGCTCTTCTTTAGGTAGGTTAGTTTATTGAATCCTTGCCACAACTTTAAAAGACAGCTTTGCCTTTCCCCACTTTTTAGATAGATGATGAAAGTGGGGCTCAGGGAATCAGGCATTTACTTAGGGCCACACAGGTGCAATGTCTGAGGTCAAGATTTCACCTTGATGCGTCTTTCACATGATCTCACCCTTGTGCATGAAGGCTCCCCAGGCCTGATGAGGCCTTTGAATTGAGAATGTGTGCTCCATATTTGGTTTGGGGAAGTAGGGCAGCAGATACCACCCAGGAATGCAGATGAATGTTTGTGTCCTTTGTGCAGGCAAAGGAAAGGGCTGAATAGTTTCTTAGGGTGTTTCCAAGCTTATTTTCTGGACATACTCATCACAGAGCACAGTGATCAAAGTTCCTGTTGGTGTGACTGCGTCTCAACTGCACACTGAAGAGTTTAGATCAGCTACATTGAAGCCCAGTGAGAGAAATAATCAGGTCACTCTTATTCTTCCTGTGCCCACAGTGCTTGGCCTATAAAAGACAGCAATGTTCATTAACTATTCACTGAGTGAACACATGAATCATTAAATAAATATATTAGAGCTATTGGTTCCCTATCCAGCAAATCAGCATCAAAATTTTAGGTACTCATTAAATATTTTAAAAAAATGCTTTCATTGATTTCTGAAAAGGAGAAGGAAAAAGAGACAGACACATCAATGATGAGAGGGAATTATTGATAGGCTGCCTTCTGCACACCCCACACTGGGGATCGAGCCCATAACCTGGACATGTGCCCTAACCTGGAATCGCACCATGATCTCCTGGTTCACAGGCCAACACACAACCACTGAGTCATGCCAGCCGAACTCATTAAATATTTTGAATGAAGAAAAAGCCCACTATTTAGAACTACATTTAGTCCAGGAAAATTTAATGACAAACCTAACTCCAATTCTTGCCCATCCCAAAATAAACACAAAATTTCTACCAGGAGATTACTACAGTTCTACACCTCTCCTATTAGAGCAGTGATGGACCGTCCTGCTCAGCCAGCCATCTTCCTGGTTCATCCTGAAGGCAGAGGCTATGGCTCCCTTAGTCACCCTAGTATTCATGGTGCTGGCCAAGTGCCTGGCATAAAGTAGTGTTGTTTGGTTAAATAAGAAATAATGAATTGGTTGATTAATTATTTTAGTTGTCTTTGATTATCATATCAGGTGATTTACAAGCTTTTTATAGAGAATTAACAGTCAGACAAAAGCTAAAAAAAATACTGTGCGATCTCTTAAAAAAATTTTACACACAAGCTAACCTTCCCCTCCATGCACACAGAGATGAAAATGAATCACAAAAGTTCTGAGATGGCACCTTAGAAGTAGAATAAGGGCTTTCAAAAGCAAAGCAAAACAAAACTAATACAAATAGGTTAGTATTCAGGATTAGCTCACCTGGGAGCCTCCTCTTTCCCCCACATTGCCCTGGTTCAGTGGTTGGCAAACCTTGGCTCTGGAGCCACATCTGGCTCTTTGGCCCCTTGAGTGTGGCTCTTCCACAAAATACCATGACCAGAGAGTCTATTTTAAGAAGTGGCGTTAGAAGAAGTTTTAAGTTTAAAAAATTTGGCTCTCAAAAGAAATTTCAATCGTTCTACTGTTGATATTTGGCTCTGTTGACTAATGAGTTTGCTGACCATTGGCCTAGTTCCTTCTTCCAGTATTTTTGGTGCCTTCTCTTCTGAGCTGCTGCCCTTTAAGGGTCAGACTTTTCACTTGGGGTGGAAGTGGGGGGATTTTGCTTTGTTCATCCTCTACTTTGCTTCATTCTTTCCAGGAAGCTGCATGGCTTTTACCTCTTACTCCTCATAATCCTTTGGCTAGGTTTTCCCAACTTGCAAACTGCTTTATATTTTCATCCTAATTACCACATTTTTAAAGATAAACTATGTGAGCATTTTCTTACTTTTTTGCGCTATTTTACCTTTTCTATCATAAAACCCATGGGAAGTCATCATATAAATGACTGATGTTTCTCTTCCTAGTCACTAAACATTTTGAAAGTGATTTGAAAATATCTAGATCTCTTTATACCTATCTCAATTCCTAGGACATTTTAGTGGTTGCTATATATTATACATTAATATTATTCACAGCACTGAGTATCCATTGCTTTATAAATATAGCTATTGAAGATTAACCTAATATAGGTTATTTATAAATGATCAAAGCTAAGAAATACACATAGTATTTACCATTCACTTAGATTTACAGTTTAAAGAAGACTATCATATAGCAAATCCTCACAACAGACTTACGAAGAGTGATGATCTTTAACCCATTTTATAGAAGAGGAAACTAATGCTCAGAGTGGTTTGTTCAAATGCAATGGTGAGCCTAGGTCTTTTCTCTACCCATTATTTCTTACATTGTACCACTTGACATTTAGAACCAGACAGTCCTGACTTTGGGAAAAAGGATTCTTCCTCCCCCCGCCCCCACTCCCCCATGTTGTTCTGGAGCATGGTAGTCCGAAGGGATCTCCTGATGTTTCCTGCCATCACTTAGTTCTGTGTCTTTGCACACATTGTCCCTCCTGCCTGGAAACCCTGTTCCCATCACCACCCTGAGAAACCTGCCTGTCTTTGTGTTCAGACACCACTATCCTCAAAGCATACCTGTCATCCTGGATGAAGTTAGTGCCTCCTTAATGGTCCTTCAGCTCCTTGCACATCTCTCCATTACTGGATTTATCACCTGGAATGGCTAGTGAGTTTTCTGTCTCCCCATGTGTGCTTTAGGCAGTTAGGCAGAAAAGAGCATGTCAGATCCAGTAGTTGCTACTAATTGTCACAACAATCTTAGGAGGCAGTGTGACATCTTCAGTCTCCATAGTTTATGAAAGTGAGGTCAAGAGAGAGTGAAAATGACTCATCTAAGTTAATGTGCAATGGAAGATAAGAAATTTACAAGGAGTTCTGATTTTGAAGTGGGTCTGCTTTCCACTATCCCAATGGTCTTTTCTTGCTGTATGTGCAGCAATGACATAACTAAGAATGCCTTTCTCATCTCAGTCATTTATTCAGATTATTTTTCCTCTTGGCCAGTGGCTTTGCTGTGGGAAGAACATGTTTAAATCCTTTTCTCTAACAGGGCACCTGGCTGAGAACTAAAGTGGCTATTTGTCTTTGGCAAACCTTTGGGTAATTAAGGCTTTTAATAAAACTCATTTAAATTCTCTGGTCTGGTCTCATGGCCCCAACCTCCTGATTTCATTTGGTTTTAACCTTGCTTTTCTGTACTTAGTATCGGTATTGTGGGTGGAGTTCCTTCTGGTTTTGATAAATGCGCCTTTCTCACTGGACACAGTTTTCTAGTGACTTTCACTTTGTTTGTGGTTTTCCCATAGGCAGTGGTGGGAGATGTATAAAATTCACGTTCATCCCCACCCCTTTTTTTGTCAGCCAAAGGCCAAACCTGGAAGAGCCCTGTGCTGATTGCGCAGGTGACCTCATTTCTTTGAGGCTACTGGGGAATTTTATCTATTTAAAAAACACACACAAAACAAACAAACAAACAAAAAACAGCTTTGAGGAAAACTGCCCACAGCATGGTTGTCAATGCATCATTGAGAGTTCAGTGTCAGGAATCTTGGAGGAAAGAGGAAATTAGAGAGCCAAACAGCACCCTTCTCTTCAACTTTAAAAAAACAGACTATCTCTTTGATAGAATTCAAAAGCAGATCTATGGAAGCATACGAACAGGATCTAAATTAGCTTTTGAGTAAAAGTGATATTGGTTTGACATCCAGTTACCTGTTTGGTTTAGCCATTATGTAATTTAGAACATGCATTAAAAATTATGTAAAGGTTTCAGCCATTCTTTCTTCAACTACTTTTTTCAGCATCAAACTTTTTCTCATCACTTTCTGGGACTCTGACAACACAAATATTATAACTTTTCTGTGTCCTAAAGTTCTCTGAGACTTTTTTTTCAATCTCCTTTCTCACTGTTCAAAGTGTATAATTTTATGTATTCATCTTAAAGTTTTCTGACTTTTCCCCTCTTTTCTTCTCTATTCATTTACCAATTAGTGAAGTCTTTATTTTTGTCATTGTATTTTTTAGCATAGAGATCACCATTTGGTCCTTCCATACATCTTTCAATTCTTTGCTGAAACTTTCTATATTTTCAAAGACTTTATTTTAAAGACTTCATCAGATAATTCCAATATCTCTGTCACCTCAGCCTTGAAATTTGTCGATTTTGTCAACATGAATTTGAGGTTTTCTTTGTTCTTCATATGCTGCCTAATTTTGAATTGTAGAACTGCATCCTATTTAAATATTATAGAAAATTTTTATATTTTGTTTTATGTAGCTTCAGTCTGCAAGTCAATCCTGCCTTCTGGATTTTAATGTCTGTGGGGTTTTCAAAGCCTTTGCTTCTATCTGTCTTGTGTGTGCTCCACCTAGTGGCCAGTCTATGTCCTGAGTGGTGATACATTTTGGTTCAGTTCTCCAACATTTTGCTACTTAGAATCGAATGTATGCATGCACAGCTTTGGGGTTAGCTCAAGAGTTTATAAACAATCTTCAGTGGGATTATTTTACTGAGTTCCTTTCTGTCCTAATCTCTTTGGTAGTTTCTAGTTCTTTGCTATCACTTTTTGTCCTCATGCCTGCTAGAGAGAGAGAGAGAGAGAGAGAGAGAGAGAGAGAGAGAGAGAGAGAGAAACGGAGAGGGGGGGGAGGAGAAAAGGGAGGGGAAGGTGCTGCACATTTAAATAAATAGAGATTCTCTTATGTTCCCCTCAAAATTAGTGAAAGAGAAAAATGTTAAGATTAAGAATTTATAATTTTTTTTATTAATTTCAGAAAGGAAGGGAGAGAGAGAGAGAGAGAGATAGAAAGATTAATGATGAGAGAGAATCATTGATTGGCTGCTTCCTGCACTCCCTACACTGAGGATGGACTCCATAGCCCTGATCAGGAATCAAACCATGACCTCCTGGTTCATAGGATGTTCAACCACTGAGCTATGCTGGCTGGGCAAGATTAATAATTTCTGAGTCCCTGTTTTGATTTCCTCCTTCCTTCCTGTTTTTAGGAAATTACCAGAAGACAAGCCTATCCCCTGGGTGCAGTACTAGTATCGGATAGTTATGACCTTGTTGTAATTTGTTATATTTATAAGAAAAAACAATACTTCACAGAAAGGATGGACATTGGTTTTAAGCAAGATGGGCCAAGCTTAGTGCTGCCCTTCCTTTAGCTATCTGCATGTTTATCTTGAACGAGAAAGAAAAACATATTCAAATGCCCTATGTGAAGTCTTTTGTTTAGAATTTCTGCTTGTTTGCTCTTGGGCCCAGGACTGTTTTGTTTATTGAATATGACCAGATTTAGGCAGAAGATTGGAAAAAGCAGTGCAGGGTGTATTTCAATAGTGCTTGAGCACTGAATTTGGAGAATAAGAACTGTATATAAAATATGTCCACTTCTGCTTAACTACATGGCCCCTGGACATTTTATACTGATGGGAATGAAAAAAATTTGTTAACCTACATCTTGTCCCAGAGGGTGGATTTCTGTGTAATTCTGGAACACCCTAAACGTCCCTCATTTATTTCCCCCTCTCTCCTTTCCTGGCTCCATCCTACCATTGCTCCTTTCTCCCCCTTTTTCCTTCTTTTCCAGAAACACCCACTTGGCACCTTCTTTATGCCTGTTACTTTCTTAGACATTGTAGACTATACAGAAGTGAATGACATAAAACTGATCAAGCTAGGAGCATTGTCATTTATTTAAAAAAAAAAAGGCATGAGCACATGAAGGAGTTGAAACAATTCTGGAACAATATACATTCTAGTGTGGCAATGATTCAGAGAAATGGTCCTTCTAGATAATTTCTGATCTCCTTAGAGTTAATCAGTGGCTCCCAGACTTACTTTTGCACAGGATTTTTCCTCTCTAACAACAACAAAAAAGACAGAAATTCACTTATTGCTAAGGGTGTGAGGTGTGTGATGGAAGATCTTTTATTGAAAATTCATGTGTTACTTGTGTTTCAAAGGTTGTTGCTACCCCAAACTTAGCTGTTACTTTATCAAGTTGCATTTTCTTATGTTTTTCTCTGTGGAGTCATTTCTGTTCATAGCCTTTGAGCCAAGTCTGGAGGGAGACAGCTCATTGTTTAGTAAGTCGAGATCTGGGTCAGGCATTCGCAGGGCCACAAGAGAAGACTACCTGAGTGCCCTGTTTTACTGACTCTTGCTTCATTCCCAACAGAGTCCCAGGAGGTCTCGACTCTCTTCTTTGTCTCACTTCTTGAGATGACATTGCAGGAAGTCAGCATTTCTGAAGGTCTGCTAACCTAACAGCTTCCGTCTGCTCCAAATAATTAGAGAAAGAGAGCTGACACGATCTCCCTGGGAATCCCCAGTTTCCCTGATACTCTCCCTGGCTTCCCTAGCACTGCACCTGGGAATTACCCTCCTGTGATGTCATTCAGGAAGGAGGATGTCCCATGATGCCATCCTCTGGCATGACTGACTTGTGTGCTCTGAGGGAACCTGAAGGCCATCAGGGAGGGATAAGGAGCCTGGAAAGAAAGAGAGCCCTCAGGAATCACCTGAGGATACGGCCAGGCTTCTCCCACCCTAGTTTCTCAGCATGGCCCAGGGAAGCAATTAACACTGAGCATCCGTGGTGGAGTAGGGCTGCGTGCAGGCATGGCTGTGTGCAGGCATGGCTGCTCAGTTTATTGGTTAGCAGGTCAGGCTGGCTCCCCTAAGGGCTGTCTGCGTGGGAGAACCTGAAGCCGAGGGAGGAGCTACCTTCTGCTGGGAAGCCTATGACTCCAGATTCAATACACATATTGAACACAGATAGGATAAAAAGGCCCTAAAAATTTTAGAATGTGGACCAGCTTTTCAATTTATTTGCATACGTCTATTACATGTGTCTCCAAATCCCACTCCCTTCTTCAAGTTACAGGTTTTGGTGGATTTCCGTTTCCAGAATCTGGCTCTCCATTTTAATGAGTCAGGAAGAAGAGCTCCTGCTACGGGATGGATTGTGGCAATTCCCAGCAGGATCAGGAGGGACTGGCTGTCAGGTGTCAAGTGAAGACGGCTCAGCTCCCTGGAGCCTGTCACACACACACACACACACACACACACACCCTGCAGAAGGAAAGCAGCCGCATGTAAAAGTCTTGGTAAGAGAAACAATTTTTAGAAAATACTTTTGAAAATACATTTAGTTTTTTCTTATTTAAGTGCTGTTTGTGTTGGAATAAGAACTCTGAAATACATCATTTTCAGATTTATTCAATAACTTAAATTTTTCTCAATGTCTTTGTACAAGCATGTGCCAACAGGTAGCATTATCACTCATATGATCAACAACCAATTCATTCAATTAATCATTTATTTTTTTAAAAAACCCTACTTCAGCTAATAATATTCTATGTGCCAAGTTCTAGACATTGAATTAAGAAAGGCTCATTCTTTTTGTTAGTGCACTCTAAATCCTTTCTGCAAGAAAACTTATAATTTTCATCCAATATAATGTGTATTGACTTAGGCATTATTCAATGAATCAGAGTATAAATGAGGCACAAGAAACCAGAAGGAAGGAGGCAAGGTCATTCTAGGCAAAGAGAAGAACTTGTGCAAAGGAGCAGATGAGCTCCATGAGTGCAGATGACTTGTTCAGCTCACTGAGGTGTAGGGCAGGGCAGGGAGTGGGATGGGAAAGGCATGTAAGGATAAATCTGTAAGGACTATACCATGCTAGAAAGTATGGATTGTATTCTGAAGTTGATATGTTGATAAGAATATTAAAAGCAGATGTAACTGGTATGATCTACTTTACCAGCTTAGACTACAGATAAGGCTACAATGGAAGAACAAAAGCATCCATAGAGATATATTTAGGGTAAATATTGATCAGATCTATGGAGGGACTGATGTGAAGGAGGATGGAGAGGACTCTCAGGGAGCCCCAATCATGCCTTCTCTATTTATTTACTATTTTAACAGAAGTTCTGAAGCAAGTTAACTCAGCATTGTATATGACTAGAGGCTTGGTGCACAAAAATTGTCCTCAGCCCAGCATGTGTCCTCTCGAAGTCCGGGAGCCCTTGGGGGATGTTCACCTGCCGCCCCGGGGGATCAGACTTAAACTGTCAGTTAGACATCCTTCTGGCAGCTGGAAGCCCTGCCACTGCTGCTCCTGCCACCGCTGCTGCACTGACCAGCCATGAGCTGGCTTCTGGCTGAGCGGCTCTCCCCCTGTGGAAGCGCCCTGACCACTAGGGGGCAGCTCCTGCATTGAGCATCTGCCCCCGGTGGTCAGTGCACATCATAGTGACCAGTTGTTCCCAGGCATTCTGCCATTAGGGTCAATTTGCATATTATCCTTGTACTATATAAGATAATATTGGTGATGGGTAGTCATTTTACAATAAAATAACTTTTAAGTAGACTAAAGGTTATATCTTTTAAACATTCAAATATACAGTACTGATATTTCCATTTGTACAGCTTGGCAAGTATTATACTAAATTGTGTCTCCTACTCCCGAAAATTTACATGTTGAAGTCCTAATTCTGAGTATCTCAGAATATGACCATATGTGGTAATATAGTTCTTAAATAGGTTAGTAGGTTAAAATGAGATCGTTGGGATGGGCCCTAATCCAATATGACTGGCATCCTTTTAAGAAGAGGAGATAGGATATACCATAGATACACACAGAGGGAAGACCATATGAGGACACAGAGAAGGTGGTATCTGCAAGCTAAGAAGAGAGGCCTCAGAGGAAACCAACTGGTATCAGACTTCTAGCCTCAGAACTATGGGAAGTTAAATCTCTGCTGTTGAAGTCATCCAGTCTACAGGACTCTGTTCACCAGTCCAAGTAAACCAATATAGCAAGGATTTTAGGGTATTTCTCCTAAGATTTTTCTCAATACTCAGTAGTTACCTAGGGATCCTGGGGAATTCCTCAGCCCAGAGAGTCCAGTCCTTCCTGGCTAAAAGAGAACTGAAGAATCATGCAAGGCCACAGGCAGATGTGCACTTTTTAACTGCCGGTTTCTTTTGCTGCCAAGCAGTTATAGCTGAGACTGGTGCTATACTGTGGAGTATTTCCCAATAAACAGAAACCATCTTTTCTAGTCTGGATCCTACTCCTATGAGTGTCCTCTTCATTCATAGTTGCTCAAGGTTGGACATGCAAGGTCAGAGTTCTTCAGCTTACGTGGAAAACTCTGTCATTGTGTTTCAAGTTTTCTTCTTGGATAAGGGAGGGTTTCCATGATCAACCACTCTGCAATTTTCACCTCCATTTAGGCCTGACTGTGAGCCTAGGTGGCTGGCCAGGTTCTTTTTCCCTCTTGGAACCTTCCCTCCTGGCCCTTTCCTCTGTCAGTGGATCTTCTGTGGGACCTAATCAGTTCAGGAGTAGGAAGAGATTGCACTGAACCTCAAAAACAAACAAACAAACAAACAAAAAACAAAAACACAAAACAAAACAAAAAGTCCTGGATCTTAAGCCTTTTCTCTCAAGAGTTCCTGAGTCCCTGGGCAGATCTTTTTGCATTTTCCCTACCCCACAGTTCTGCTTATTTAGGGTGATAGGTGCCTATTTGATTAATATTTGCCTAAGGGACCTCTTGAGTAAGTCTCTGTAGAATGAATACATCTGATTTGCAGTACTCTGCTGCTCCACTGTAAAAAATGAAGTGAATTAAAAAATTTTTTTCCCATTGATTTTAGAGAGGAAGGAGAGGGAGAGAGAGATAGAAACATCAATGATAAGAGAGAATCTTTGTTTGGCTGCCTCCTGTATGCTCCCAATCCCCAAACTGGGACTGAGCCCACAACATGGGCATGTGCCTTGATTGAGCATGCAATCTAGACATGTGCTCCCACATAAATTGATTCCTGTTTCTTTGATTCTGTATCTATGAGTATCTTTCTGTTTTGTTTGTTCATTTATATTGTTCTGTAGAGTCCCCTTATAAGTGAAATCATATGGTATTTGTCTTTCTCTGACTGGCTAATTTTCTTAGTATAATACAGTATAGGCCCATCCATACTGTCACAAATAGTAAGATTCTGTTCTGTTTTATGGCCAACTAATAGTCAAATGTACAAGGTTTACAGTTGTGAGTGTGCAAAACAGAATTTATTTTTGTATTATTATTTATTAATTATTGTATTATCTTCCATATGAACAGTTGTAAACTTACTTTTGCCCTACCCTTATATATGTATCATAGCTTTTTTTATTCACTGGTCTATTGATGGGCAGTTGAGTTGCTTCCATAGCTTGGCTATTGTAAGTAATGCTGCAATGAACTCAGGGGTGCATATATTCTTGCAAATTAGTATTTTGGTTTTCTTCAGATACATATGTATACCCAGAAGCAAATTATTGGGTCATAAGGCAGTTTAATTTTTAAATTTTAGGGAACCTTTATACTGTTTTCCACAGTGTCTGCACCAATCTGCATTCCCACCAACAGTGCATGAGGGTTCCCTTTTCTCCACACACTCGCCAACACTTGTTTATTATTTGATAATAGCCATTTTTACATGGGTGAGGTAATATCTCACTGCAGAATTAATTTGTATTTCTCTGATGATGAGTGACGTTGAGCATCTTTCATATGTCTATTGGCCATATGTATGTCCTCTATAGATAAGTGTCTCTTCAGGTCCTTTACCCATTTTTTAATTGATTTGTTAGGAGGGTGGGTTTTTTTTTGTTTTTTTTTTTTTGTGTGTGTGTGTGTTGAGTTGTGTTAGTTCTTTATAAAATTTGGATATTAACACTCTATCAGATGTATCATTGGTGACTATGTTTTCCCATTCAGTGGGCTGTCTTTTTTTTTTTTTAAAGAAGCACTGGTTTATTTTATTTCTTTTTATATTTTTATTGATTTTTTTACAGAGAGGAAGGGAGAGATATAGAGAGTTAGAAACATCAGTGAGAGAGAAACATTGATCAGCTGCCTCCTGCACGTCCCCCACTGGCGATGTGCCCACAACCAAGGTACATGCCCTTGACTGGAATCGAACCTGGGACTTTTCAGTATGCAGGCTAACGCTCTAAACACTGAGCCAAACCGGTTTTAGCAAGTGGGCTATCTTTTAATTTTATTGATGGTTTCCTTTGCTGTGAAAAAAAAAAACTTTTTAATTTGATATAATTATATTTATTTATTTATTTGTTTGTTTCCCTTGCCTGAAGAGATATATCAGAAAATATATTACTAAGAAATGTCTGAGATTTTACTATTTATGTTTTCTTCTAGGAGTTTTATGATTTAAAGTCTTATATTTAAGTATTTAATCCATTTTGAGTTTATTCTTATATATGGTGTAAGAATGTGGTTTGGTTTCTTCCTTTCTTTCTTTTCCTCTTTTTTTTTTTTTTTTGCTTGTGTCTATACAATTTTTCCAACACCATTTATTGAATAGAGTTACTTTATCCTGTTGTATTTTCTTTCTTCCTTTGTCAGATATTAATTGGCCATATAGGTGTAGGTTTATTTCTGGGCTCTCTATTCTGTTCCATTGATCTGTATGTATGTTTTTATACCAGTACTATACTGTTTTGATTATAATAGCTTGAGTCCTCCAACTTTACTCTTCTTTCTCAAGATTCCTTTGGCTATTTGGAGTGTTTTGGATTATTTGGTCTAGTTCTGTGAAATACAATATTGGCATTTTAATAGGAATTGCATAAAATGGATAGGTTGCTTTGGGTAGAATGAACAGCTTAACAATGTTAATTTTTCCTATCTGTGAATATGATATATGCTTTCATTTGTTTGCATGATTTACATTTTTTAAGCATTACATTAGGTGTTTGAGCTTAGGGAGAAAAGAGTGAAAACAGTGAATAGTTAGAAATCTCTATTAGTAGGGTCCAGATGAGAGACATTATGCCTTAGAGCAAGGTGGTGTTAGTAGAGATGGAGATGAAAGACTGAGTTCTGGGTATATTTCAAAGGAAAAGGTGACACAATGTGATGATGGATTGGATGCGGATTTCTGTGAAAGCAAATGAGAAAAATGGAGGACTCTAAAGTGTTTGGGAATGGTGGTACCATTTACAAGGATGAGGAAAACTGGGCATGGAGTAGTTTTGTGGGTGGTGGTATAGGTGGAAAATTAAAAATAACTCTTAGTCACCCTAGCCAGTTTGATTTAGGGGATAGAGTATTGGCCTGTGGATTGAAGGGTGTTGAGTTCAATTACAGTCAAGGGATTGTATCTCAGTTGCAGGCTTGATCCCTGGCCCTGGTCAGAACAGGTGTGGGGACCAACCAAGTGATGTGTCTCTCTCACATTGATGTTTCTCTCTCTTCCCCTCCCTTCACTCTCTCTAAAAATCAATGAAAAAAATATTCTCAGATGAGGGTTAACAGCAACAACAACAACAACAAAACAACAACAAAATAACTATTAGTCATCCAATATAAGGTGTCAAGAAGCAATTGGACACATAATTCTGAAAGGCAAAAGTCTAAGCTACTGATATAAATTTGGAAACATTACTGAATAGAAAGTGTTCCAATAATACAGAAATCACACAGGAGTAAGTGTAATGTAAGGCATAAAATGTGAGATATTTTATGTTTTAGAAGTGGGGAGGATGAAACCAGTCAGGTAACACACAAAGAAAAGGAATAGGCAGTGAGGCAGGCAGAAAGCTGGCAAAATGTTGTGTTCCCTCCAAAATGAACAAAGTGTTGGAAGAAGTGGTAATGATTATGACAATATTGCTATTGAGTGAATTAATATGAAGGCTGAGAATTTGTGAATATAGTTGGTGTCTGTGAGGGACAGAGACATGCCTGGAGTAGATTCAAGTGAGAAACAGAGACGAGGAAATGGAGACAATACCAACAACTCTTTTGAAGAGTTTTGCTCTAAAGCAAGCATGTCAAACTCACAGCTGGCAGGCTGCATGCCTTGTTTATGCAGCCCACTGGCTGTGAGTTTGACATGCTTGCTCTAAAGGGAAACAGAAATTGAGTGATTGTGGAAGAGGGATGTGAAGTGAAAGGGAGTACTTTCTTTTAGGATCAAGATATATTGTATATATATATACTATAGGCCATGTGCATAAAATTCATGCATGTAGGGTGTGTCCCTCAGCCCAGCCTTCACCCTCTCCAATCTGGGACCTTTAGAGGGATGTTCAACTGCTCATTTAGGCCTAATCAGACATCCCTCTCACAATCCAGGACTTCTGGCTCCTAACTGCTCACCTGCCTGTCTTCCTGATTGCCCCTAACTGCTTTTGCCTGCCAGCCTAATCACCCCTAACCACTCCCCTGCCAGCCTGATTGATTTCTAACTGCTCTCTTGCCAGCCTGTTTGCCCCTAACTGCCCTCCCTTGCAGGTCACCACTCAACTACCCTTCCTGCAGGCCCAGTCGCTCCCCCCAATTTCCCTCCTCTGTTGACCTGGTAACTCCTAACTGCCCTCCCCTGAAGGCGTGATCACCCCCAACTGCCCTTCCTTGCAGGCCAGGTCTCTCCTAAATGCCCTCTCCTGATCACCCACAACTGCCCTTCCTTGCTGACTTGGTCCCTCCCAACTGCCCTCCCCTGCTATCCATCTTGTGGCAATCATATTGTGTCTACATGGGGCACTCATCTTTGACCATATGGGGGCAGCTTGTGTGTTGGAGTGATGGTCAATTTGCATATCATTCTTTTATTAGATAGGATTAGATAGGATAGAGGCCTGGTACATCAGTGGGGACCAGCTGGTTTGCCCTGAAGGGTATCCCAGATCAGGGTGGAGTTTCCTTTGGGGTATGGGGCAGCTTGGGTAAGTGGCTATAATGATTTGCAGTCTGGCCACATACTCCAGTGACTCAAAGGGAGGCCCTGGTATCTGATATTTATTTATCTTCCATAATTGAAATTTTGTAGCCTTGAGTGAAGGCCAAGGCAGGCCAGAGCTGCAGAAGCTTGGCTTCCTCTATCAACAGGGGAAACTCAAGCCTCCTGCTCTCCCCAGATTCGTGGCTGTTGCCATTTTTGTGGGGATTTATTAATTTTCCATAATTGAAATTTTATAGCCTTGAGTGGAGGCCTGGGCCTGCCATGGCAGGTGGAAAGCTTCACTTCCTCCATTGCCTGGAAAACCCAAGCTTCCTGCTCTCTCTGTGGTTGCAGCCATTTTGGTTGGATTAATTTGCATATTCACTCCTGATTGGCTGATGGGCATGGCTTATGGGTGTAGTGGAGATATGGTCAATTTGCATATTACTCTTTTATTAGATAGAATATATATATTTTTTTACACTTCATTTTTAAAAAAATTCTTTCTTTAAAGTATCACATATATCTCCTTTTCTCCCCATTGACCTCTCCCTAGCCATTCCCAACTCCAGCACATGCCCTCACCCTCCTACTATCTGTGTCCACTGATCATGCTTATACACATGAATACAAGTGCTTTGGTTGATATCTCTCCCCACCTTTCTCCCCCTGCCTTGGAAGATCTATTCTCTGTCTCTATTTTTGTTCATTAGTTTATGTTGTTCATTATATTCCATATATGAGTGAGATCATGTGATATTTATCTTTCTCCAACTGGCTTATTTCACTTAGCATGATGCTGTCCAGTTCCATCCATGCTAATGCAAATGGTAAGAATTCCTTATTTTTTATATCAGTGTAGTATTCCATTGTATAGATATACCAAAGTTTTCTAATCCACTCATCTGCTGATGAGCACTTAGGTTGTTTCCAAATCTTAGCTGTTGTAAATTGTGCTGTTATGAGCATAGGAGTGTATATAATTTTTCTGACTGGTGTTTCTGATTTCTTTGGATTTATTCCTAAAAGTGGGATAACTGGGTCAAATAGGAGTTCCATTTTTAATTTTTTGAGAAAACTCTATACTATCTTCCACAATGTCTGCACCAGTCTGCATTCTCACCAGCAGTGCACGAGCATTCCTTTTTCTCCACATCCTCACCAACATTTGTCATTTCTTGATTTGTTGATGATAGCAATTCTGATAGGTGTGAGATGGTATCTCATTGTCATTTTGATTTGCATATCTTGAATTATTAATGACTTTGAGCATGTTTTCATTTCTCTTGGCCTTTGGTATGTCCTTTTTCATAAAGTGTCTATTTAGGTCCTTTGCCCATTTTTTGATTGGGTTGTTTATCTTCCTTTTGATAAGTTGTATGAGCTCCCTGTAAATTTTGGAAATTAAACCCTTGTTAGATATAACATTGGCAAATATGTTCTCCCATTGAATGGGCTTTCTTATTGTTCTGTTGATAGTTTCTTCTGCTGTGTAAAAGCTTTTTATTTTGATGTAGTCCCATTTGTTTATTTTCTTCTTAGTTTCCATTGCCCTAGGAGCTGTATTGATAAAGATATTGATATAACATATGTCTGATATTTTGCTGCCTATGAATTCTTCTAAGATTTATTTGGTCATCTGTGTTACATTTAAATCCTTTATCCATTTTGAGTTTATTTTTGTGTATGGTGTAAGTTTGTGTTCTAGTTTCATTTTTCTTTTGCATGTATCTGTTCAACTTTCCCAACACCATTTATTGAAGAGACTGTCTTGACTCCATTGTATGTGCTTGCTCCTTTATCAAATGTTAATTGAACACAATGGTTTGGGTTGTGGAGATATTTCATATGTTTGAATGGTAGTAGAAAAAAATCCATGAGAGAAAGAAAAAAATGGTCATGCAGAAAGAAGAATGGACAATGCTAGAGAAATATCCTTAAGTGAGAAGGAGGGGATTTGATTCAAAAGTGGAGAGTTAATTTTACATAGTAACATAAAGGCTAATAGAGTAAATGTGTACAGACAGAGGTAAACTGGAGGACAGTATAGAGGGAAAATAAGAAAGTTCTCTTCTCAGTGCTTCCATGTTGTCAGTGAAATAAGTAACAAGATTATTGGCTAAAAGGGATGAGATCTTAGAGGATGGTGAAGATTTGAGAAAGTGGAAATCATGTGGAATTGTAATCACCTTCCTCTCCACTGTTTAAATATATTTTTTTAATTAATGGCTAGTTTCATATTTTCGATTTTTTTAAGTGTATTATTTTTTTAGTTTAAATTTTATTTTTATTGAGTTTATTGGGTAATATTGGTTAAAAAAACCATACAGGTTTCAAGTGTACAACTCAATAAACCATCATCTGTACACTGTATCGTGTGCTCATCATCCAAAATAAAGTCTCTTTTTGTCACTATCATTCCTTTCCCTCTAGCAATTACCTTACCATTGTCTGTATCCATGTGTAACATATACATATTTTTTTCTGTTTTCTTTTTTTAATCCTTCAATTTAGTTTTAAAAATGGTAAAAAAAATATTAAAGAAAAAAAAACACACATGTCTGGGTAGCATGTAGAGAAAAGAACTGAATGCTGTTGAAAGCAGAGGTCCTGTACAAATGAAGGTTTTAGAGGAGATTGCAAAGGGGCCAGTGTGAGACCAGTGTGTTTACTAGTAAATCAATAGATTAGGAATCCTTGTATAATAAGAAAAGAATTGGATATAAATGGCTTTCAGACATAATATGGTTTTATATGCATATTTTCTTTTTTTAATAAACCTTTATTGTTCAGTTTATTACAGATGTTCCTCTCCCTGCCCACTATAACTCTGCTCAACCTGATTCCCTACCTCCCAACCCCTGCCCTTACCTCCTGTTACTGTCTTCATCCATAGTTGTAAGATTTTTGTCCAGTCTCTTCCCGCACCCTTTTTCCCCTGAGAATTGTCAGTTAATTCTCTTTATATGCCCCTGATTCTATTATATTCACCAGTTTATTCTGTTCTTCAGATTTTTTATTCACTTGATTTTTAGATTAACTTGTTGATAGGTATGGATTTATTATCACTTTGTTGTTCATAATTTTTATATTTACCTTTTTCTTCTTTTTCCTCTTCTTAAAGAATACCATTCAGCATTTCATATAATCCTGGTTTGGTGGTGATGAACTCCTTTAGCTTTTTCTGGTCTGTGAAGCTCTTTATCTGACCTTCAATTCTGAATGATAGCTTTGTTGGGTAGAGTAATCTTGGTTGGAGGTTCTTGCTATTCATCCCTTTGAATATTTCTTGACACTCCCTTCTGGCCTGCATAGTTTCTGTTGAGAAATCAGCTGACAAGCATATGGGTACTCCCTTAAATGGAGTTTTTCTCTTGCTGCTTTCAAGATTCTCTCTTTGTCTTTTGCCTTTGGCATTTTAATTATGATGTGTCTTGGTATGGTCCTCTTTAGATTCCTTTTGTTTGGGGTTCTCTGCACTTCCTGGACTTGTAAATTCATTTCTTTGACCAGCTGGGGGAAGTTTTCTTTCATTATTTCTTCAAATAGGTTTTCAGTATCTTGTTGTCTCTCTTTTGGGCACCTCCATAATTCTAATGTTGCTATGCTTGAACTTGTCCCAGAGGCTCCTTACACTATCTTCACATTTTTGGACTCTTTTTCTTTTTGTTTTTCTGGTAGGTGTTTCTTGCTTTCTTATATTTCAAATCTTTGGTTTGATTCTTGGGGTCCTTTAGTCTGCTGTTGGATTTCTGTATATTATTCTTTATTTCAGATATGCATGCTTAATTTCTGACTGATCCTTTTCCATTTTTTTTTTTTTTGGCATTCTCATTAAGATCCTTGAAGGTCTCACTAAGTTTCTCAGCGGTTTGTATAAGATTAACCTTATAAATGTGGTTTTGAACTCTAGGTCCAGTGGTTTGCTTTCCTTTATTTCTTTGTCTCTGCATTTTGGCTGCTTCCCTGTGTTGATGGAGTGGCTTTGTGTGCTAGTTGTCCTTTAGGGCCCAGTAGCTCTGCCTCCCCAATCATCTGAGGTGAACATTCTTAGTGTACCCTTTTGTTGGCTGGGTACAAAGTCTTATTGTAGTTAAGCCTTGATTGCTATTGATACACTGGGATTTGTTGGCCAATTGACTGTGAAGATTAGCTGTGTTTATAATGGATGAACTGCTGTGCTGGAGACAACCCTATGGGGCAGGACTTGCTTCAGTGAGGCTTTGGTACTCATGAAGTCTGCCTCTTCAGTGTGTCACTTATGTATGTGAGGAGTTGAAATCTGGTGTCATCTCACACTGACCTCTAGGTACACTGGTTCCTGGATCTCCAAAGAGGTGCAATTCAGCTACTGTCTGAGGCCAACCCAGCAGGAGCTACAGGGAAATGTGCAGATTTCTCCTCTTTGCTTGGAGTTTGGAAGTTTTGGAGTTGTCTGACCCAGTTGCAATTTGTTAGGTTAAGCTGTGAGAGGGCAGGCCATTAATATGCAAAAGGGTTTGTAAATTGGGTGGGGCAGGATCTCAAGTAATCACCAGGCTAGGGTGTGGCAAATAGCCATGGCTGCCTTTCAGCCCTCTCTGCTGCATTCTGTTCCCTGTCCCCTGTCCTGCGCCCCAGCACAGTAAACAATGATTCCTGTGTGCACCTTTGCGAGAAGGCCACCCTCTCTTTCTGACCTGATGGCCGACAGTCCAGTTTCTCCCTGTATGAATCTGGGTCCCCAGAATCTTGTCGGAAACTGAAGTTCAGAGCAGTTGGGAACTTGTAACTCCCTCCCAATTAAAAAAAAATAGCACACACCAGCCCGATTCGCACATGTCTCCATACCTCTGTTTTTCTGAGCCTCTGCACCTCCTGTCAGGTCTCAATGCACTTCTTTCTTTCCTTCTAGTTGTAGAAATTCCACTCTGCCAGCTTTCCCATGGTTCTGGGGGACAGTTGTTTTGTCTTTTTGTTGTAGTTTTGATGTGGTTGTGAGAGGCAACATGTATAAGTGTATACCTTATGCCACCATCTTGGTTCTCTTGCACATTTTCTTTATTGAAAATAAATACCATAAAATAACAGACATGATTACATGAATTTAGAGATTATATAACCTCTTTGCTTACACACACACACACACACACTAATATATACATTTGCTTTATTACCAACCAATTTGAGAATATAATGAGAACAAGGAATGGATCTCCTCTACCGATAAATGAAAATAAGCACATAATTACAATATCATACATGAAGAAGTATTCATGGACCAAAGGATAAGAATGCTGATGCTGCCCCTCATGTCTCCTAAGCTAAATGATTTTCCCTCTCTCGAATGTGTTTGTATATTTTTATTCTCTTTCCCTGAAATACCCAAATATATGTTTTGACTACTGAATTTGTTGTTTTTCCTTCATATTAAAAATTTAGCTTTACCTTGTGTGTGAAGTGTTTTCTGATTCTTAACAAACCCGAGGGCTCCTTCCTCTAAGCTCCCAATTATTCCATAGTAGTATTAATCACTTAGCTTTGCAATTGTTGGTTTGCAAGTTCATTTAACCCAGGATACTGTTGATTTTTCTAAGGCAGTGACTAGAACCTTTTTATTTCTGATCCATATCACTGCCTGGCAAGTTATCAATGAATTTTACACATGAGGGAAAATGAGACCTAAAGATGGTAGGAAATTAGTGGCAGTTAGTACAAGGCAGACCATGGTGTTTTTCCCCCCCTCAGTTTAGGCCTCTCTTTATTTTTCTTTATCGAGCCTCTATCTGTTTTTAGAAAAGAAACCATAGTGGGAGGGTGGAAATGGAGCTGCAGTGCATGTCCACAAGGATAAGTGCTCCCCCTTGTGGCATCTCTGGAGGTGAAAGTGGCCATGGATTCATGAAGTCCTCTTAGGAAGCAAGATTGAGCATTAGCTGGGAGTGAAAAATTGTACCCCACAACCTGTGTCCCCTCAGGAGAAAGTTAATGAGAAGACATTTTCTTTCACTGTGAGCAAAAAACATATCAATTATCTCAACCATTTTATTAGGTTCCACGGACATCTGGGTAGGTGCTTTAGGCAAATACTTTCATCTCCTATTATCTAACGTAAGTCCTCACTACAACTCTATTGAATAAAGTTTTCTTATTCTAATTCTGCAATGAGAAAATCAAGGTTCAGAAGTTAAAACAACTATATTAAGGGTGCACAGCCTAGAACACTGGTCTTTGAACTCCTCTGTGTAATGCACTTCCCACTGCACTCTGTTGCCCATTTGGGCAATAAAAATTTGGGTGCTACAAAACTAGTTAGCCATCCCTGTAGCCAAAATTATGTTAGCTATCAAATAGGCAAATGAAGCTGATTTTGGCTGACAGTTTAGGTGTAGAAATCAAAGGTCCAGTTTCCTGCTATTGACTTCTATCCTAGGAGTCCAAGTGATCAACTTATTATGTGAAAAAAAATGGACTACCATGGCTGGTGGAGGAATATGGCTGACAAATACATGGATTTCTTTCTCTGATCTACAAGCGCACACTTATCCAGCCCTTATCCACATTGAACAAAGGTCAGAGAAGAGGGAAACAGATATTCAGGCTTTCTCAGACAAAGGCTGCAAATTCCAGCTGGAAACATTTTTCTTCCTCCTCCTCCTCCTCCTCCTCCTCCTCCTCCTCCTCCTCCTCCTCCTTCTTCTTCTTCTTCTTCTTCTTCTTCTTCTTCACTTTCTTTGACCAGTGAACAGCTTGTGGGTGTGCAGCAGCCCATAGGAACCTTTTAGAAGGACCAGGCACTAATTTTACTGACTGAAAGAAGCAATATTAGTTTTGATTTGATGGATGTTTTCATAACCTACTCTCCTCCCTTCCTCTAACATCCAAATCACCACCATGGCATGATGAACACATTTCCATATCTTGAAGGCAATGATCAAAATAATAGCTAACACCTGTTGGTCATTAAGTGCTCATTGCTTTACCAGCATGATTATCTTATTTATTTCTCACTGCTAATTATATTGTATTGGCGAAGAGAAGCTCTGTTGTTTATTTGGCTTTCCCAAGGTCATAGTGAGTAGTTGGAAGAGCTTTGATGGAAAGAGAACAGTTAGACCTTACATTACACTGCCTGAAGGACTAAATATAAATAGCTGATCCTCAGTATCTGAGGGACTGAGTCCCCACCTGTAGGACCACTTCCTTAGTTTACTCAGCACATTGGAGACCCCAGGAGAAAGAGAACAGCTTCCCCTTTCTTACTCTGTACAGCTGGTCAAATAGCTGAGAAATAGTACATGGTCCAGCTGTTATTGGTGGAGTGCCCTCTGTATCCCCACCTGTTACTGGTGGAAGTGGAGCTTTTGGAGTACCATAGGAATAAAAATCTTCTGAGGCCCCCATGGGAGGATGACATATCAGGGAAAGCTTTATTGATGATATAACATTAAGGGAGTTCCCCTCTAAGGTCCCAGCTACTTCTGGTAGGTTATGGAAGAAGTCCCATTTTGCCTTTAGCAGAGCTAGAATTAAAGCCACACTGTCCAGAGTTTTCATTCCACTTTAAAGCACAGTCCCGTCCAGCAACTGGCTAGCTTAGCTTATGTTCCCAACTGCAGCCCATTGCCTCTGGGGTCTACATGGCTATGGGGCATGCAGCTGCTTAAGCCACATGGCAGGTCAGCGTGGGTCATGGAGCTAGAGAGTACAAGGGCAAGGAAGCAAGGGAAACAGGAGAGCAAGAACTCTGTCTTGGGGATATAACTAGGAGCTTAACCAATTAACATTTCAGGATTTTGCACCCTTGTAGTGGCTCTGCTCTCTCAGCCAATGACCTTTGTTCTCCAGGCTAGACTGCCAGGCAAGCACCTTCCCTACATCACCCAGACTTCACTGTGCATGTGCCCACCTTCCCCTTTGTTGGACCCATCCACGAGTGATTTGCAGGGAATGGACTGGTGTTCCCTAGGGAGTGTGAAGTTGCAACTTCCTGGTAAGCTGCCCTGAGGACCATGCTTATAATGTCTGGTCTTTCCTTTGCTCTCTTTCTAGCTAATAAGTAATATTAGCTAGCTAAATATAATGATAGCATAGCCAGCCATGTGTTTCTTAAAGAAAATAATACAAATTAAAATTCTCACCACCAGCTATTTAACATCTCAGGGCAATTTATAACTGAGAGAATTTGTTAAGAAATCTAGGCAACTGAGTATAATCTGGTACTTTGATGTTAAGGTTGATCTATTTGCTTTGATTGTCAATTTTACTTTCAGGAATCCTGGAGGTTGTTCTTTACAACTTTCTAGAGGTTGCTACATCCTTCTGTCTCTGTGTCCATCTAAGTCCTATAGTCCTGTACTGCCCCATGCTCACTCCAATACCATTTCCAGTGTTGGCCTTGAAGGTTGTGCCTCTTGTTGTTCTAGTTAATATCACCTGGCTCCATTGCTGAGTAGCAGAAGCTCTGAATTGTCCCCTTCCACCCTCACCTCAGGAGCTCTGCATGTAATAAAGTCCATTAGGAAGCAAAATCTTTGGAGAAAGTCCTCCCTAAACCTCAGGATTATTAGGGTAAAAAGCAAGTGTTGTCACTGGATAGTTAAAAAGGGTGAATTTGGGGTGACTACTTGCCACCCCCCACCACACATACACACACAGACATACACACACACACACACACATGCACACAAATATACAGAGGGTTTGCTGTTCTATTAAGAGTGTGGATGCTGTGAGGATAATGGAGGAGATCTTCGAAGTCAGAACTTGAATTTCTGGTCTCCTAAATAAGAATACATAATAACATCTACCCAGTAGTGATGTTATGAATAGTAAAATGAGTAACAGACTGGATCATTCCTGTTCTTGTCATTGTAGGATATATAAAATGGGGAAGTGGGCACTATGAGGCAAATGGATGGGCCCAGGCAATCTGGGTTTGCGTCCTAATTTGCGACTAATTTATTAACTAATTTAGCAAATGTGTTAAAATGTAGAAAAAGAAACTTCATGTTTCTCAATTTCCTCATTTGTAATGCAGAGTAGAAACTATTCCCCACATGGAATAAGGAAATAAGACATTGTGTAGAAACAGCAGTCATAAGACTTGGCATATGTATTTCAAATTCCTTCATTTCTCCTGCTAGTGCTCCCATTGTCTTTGACAACTGGGTACCAAAGAGCACGAGGTGGGAGGAGATTGGCCCCAGATGTGCACTTGTCTTCTACCTCCCACTTAATGATAGCATGACAATAGCAACTACTGCTACAATCCCTACTTCTGATATGACTACTTGTATTTCTAGTGTTCCTGCTGCTGCTATATTGATATAATTTATTGAGCACTGACTTTGCAGCTTCTGTAAAGGCCACTGTGCTATGCACTTTACCTGCATCATTGATTTAAATCTCAACATGTCTGCTTTCTATCAAGTTTTTATTGCATGACCTTGGAAATTGGTTATTCCATTCCTACCCAAGGAGTTTGCAGGGCAGGGTGAATGCATGAGGCTGCCATTAGAAAACCGTAAGGTCAGAGGCTCTTGGAGAATAGGACTTGGCCATGCATTTTCTCATCCATCTTGTCCCCAGCACCTACTTGAACAGATTTCACAGTTCACCATTCTAACTGTTCCGGGCTCTTTTCTTAGTGTTTCACTGCAGCATTTTGCAGGCAAGCATAAATCTCCAAATTGTCAGGATTTGAGTCAGGCAGAACAAAATCTCAGCATTGCTTTTCATGATGTTAGTCATTCTTAAGCTGTTCCTTTTCTTTTGTTCCAGTCATTCCAAACACCGGAAAAGAACAGAAACATAAAAGCAACCAGGAAGCCACATTCTTGGATGTTATTAGTTGAAAATAAGACAGTATCCATTTTTATATTGTTAAACTTGTGCACACTCTAAACAAAAGAAATTGAGGGGCTAAAGCAAGTAAAGTAAATTTTGCTCAGCCCTGCTTTAGACAGATAAGAAATGCAATTAATATTAAGGATATTATTTCTTTGTTCCAATTTTCTATCCCTGAGAATAATTGATATTCTCAAAGCTACCTGAGATCAGACAACTATTTTAGATTCCCCTCTAGATTATTTTTGGTGCTTATGAAAGTTTATTACCTACAGGGGTTCTGAGGTAAATGAACTCCAATGTATTAATAGACTTACAAATGTCAGAACTAGAGAGAATGTTAGGCATTAGATTTTTCTAGGGCAACCAACTCGCTTTACAACTGAGGAAGCCAAGACCCTGAGAACCTCAGAACGTGTGGGCTTTGGGAGTCCAGAGGAGATCTCCCTTGCAACATACTATTGGCCTCTCTCTGCATTTGTTCCTTTCAAATTACACATTTCTAAATTGTGCATATTGAATAAGAGATTCTCTTTTGAGTTTTTAAAATATCAGATTCTTTCCATAATATAATAGAGAAACACTGACTTTGCTGAAATTCAGCTTGCTTCTTCCAATACTCCCTGTGGCACAGAGGAAGGGCAGGAAGTAGCGTGGAGGAGTTCTATTAAATATAACGAGAAATAAACTTCTTTCCTTGTTATAAAGGAGCTTTCAGAGCCTTACTGTTTTCTCCCCGGCTGGCTGGTTGGGGTTTGCCATATGTGTGTTTGTGTGTGTGTGTGTGTGTGTGTGTGTGTGTGTGTGTGTGTGTGTGTGTGTGATTCCTGGGTCCACATGACAAAAGGCCCAGATTACTTTGAGGGACCTATTCATTCTTCTTCCCTCAATTTTCACCTGGAACCCTTAGAAATAAGCTGCCAAATATGCTAACTCTCCAGGCTTATTATTTTTTTTAACAGAAACCTTCACAGGAAAAACAAGCCACTATTAGTTACCAGCAGTCCTGGTCCCAGGCTCTTCCCTTCAGGGGGTTGGTGACAGATGCTGAGTATCCTTTCATGGATCCGAATACGGAGACTCTGTTCCTGCCCCAGGTGGGGGATGAGAGGCTCCTAGTTTCGAACCTGCTCTATAAATCAGTAGGTCTCAGTCTAAAGACTTCTCATTTGCCCCATTCCTCTGGGTGGACTGGATTTCCAGGTTGGAAAGTGATGAGGCACAGAGAGGCAACATTACTTGACTTAGTTGTGGCAGGGCTAGGGTTAGGGTGGGAATCTGATTCCAGAGCTGGTGTCATCCCACCTCACAGGTGAATTCCACACTGTTTGAGACACCTTAAGGAAAGGGTGGGTGGAAAGGGGGTGGAGGAAGAGAGTGTGCCCTGTGGCTCTTCTGACTTGGATAAGCAGGACTGAGCATGAATGGGACAAAAATTTCAAAGCAGAAGCTGTTGTTAAAGAGACAGTGCCTCTTAGTAGTTAAAAACAAAAGATCTGGAGTTGGACAGGCCTGTGCTTTAGTGCCAGCTGTGTCAGTTATCTGCTAACTTTGAAAAAAAAACTGCTGAACCCCTCTGAGCCTTGGTTTTCTGACTTAAAGATGAGACTATAATGCCCACAAGGTTATTTTGAAGAACTAGATGACATAATGCATATAGGAGACCTAGAAAAGTACCTACTAGAAATAAGCCAAGGTGGTAATTATTAATATCAAGACGAACCTTACAGGATTCTTATTCATATTTACCCTGTTTATTTTCCTGGCAATTCTGCCATTTCAGTCATCTTTTTTGAAATAATCAACAATGATTTAGTTCACATGATTTTGTATTAAATACAGCTGGCTTTGAATATGGGCTACAACATTTATTACTTATTTTACTTTTAGCAAGTCAATCCACCTTTGCAAAGCTCAGAGGTGGATTGACCTGCTAAAATGGGAATAATATATACACATCTGATAATGATGGGCCTACAGTGAGGATTACATGGTATTGAATGAAATTATACATTTTAATGAAAGCAGCGGCCCTATCTTGTACAGTGTAGTGTTTCTTGCACCTGGTGTGCCTGCCATGTAATTAGTGTTCAAATAAAAAATTAATAATGTATGCAATGTAAATTCTTAATACAAAGTCTTATACATATTTAGTGGGAGCTACATCTGTCTTAACCCCAGTTAAAATATATGAAGGTGAAACGGAACCACAAGACCATGTAATACTGTCTCCCAATAGAAATCAGTCTGAAGTAGTCTATCAGATTACCAAGATGTCACCTTAAGTGGCTCTGGCAACATTTTTCTTAATAAATACAGGGAGGTAAATTTCAGGGAAGATGGAGGTGGAAAAATTTAGTAGCTGATCCTGGAGTTTGTAGAAACCTCCAGATAGGACCAGTAGGTCCTGATGTTTGGGAGTGTAGGCAGGTAAACAGGGCACGGAAGGGATGCCTAAGGATGGGGACCTGACACCTAAGAAGTAACTGTGAGGAAGGTAGGAAGGAGGAAATTCTGAATGCCTGGCCTTAAATCCTGCCTGGGAGCTTGGGCAAATTACATCTTTTTAGACTCGGGTTCTCCATTTATAAAACAGGTACCCCTGAGGGTTCTTGTGAGGATTAAATGAGACAGTGGGGATAAAAGTGAGCAGTAAAACACTGACCCATAATAAGGAGTTATCCCTGAAAATGGAATTCTGCTTTCTCCACTGAGATTTGGCTCATTTATTTTTTTCCTCCCGTTTTTAAGATTGGATCATTTCTACCAATCTGTTTTAAGTTCCTGCTCCTTTATTTTGCAATATCAAATACCCTGTTAAGCCCAACCTATGAGTTTTTTCCTTTTAGAGGTATATTTTTCAGCTCTACAATTTCTATTTGGTTCCATTTTTTAAGTGTTTATTTTTTTTCTGCTGAGTGTCTGCATATGTTCTCTCATTATATAAGCCTTTACATTCTTAGACATATTTACAACAGCTTATTTTAAAGTTTTTTTTTTGATAATTCTAATAACTTGGCATCTTAATATATACATATATATATTTTTAAATATATTTTTATTGATTTTTTACAGAGAGGAAGGGAGAGAATAGACAGTCAGAAACATCGATGAGAGAGAGACATCGATCAGCCGCCTCCTGCACGCCCCACAGCGGAGATGTGCCTGCAAGCACGGTACATGCCCCCAAATGGAATCGAACCTGGGACCTTTCAGTCCGCAAGCCGACGCTCTATCCACTGAGCTAAACAGGTCTCGGCTTAATATATATTTATGTTTACCTTTTTTTTTTTTGCTTGATTATGGATTGATTTTCCTGACTCTTTGACTCTCTAGTGAATTCTTATTTCATGTAGGATATTAATGATACACTGTAGGAATACTGAATTATATTGTCTGCTTAAAAAGGAGTGTTGATTGTTTTTTTTTCTTTTGGCACATTAAGTAATGCTGGGTTTTAGTGATCATATTAGACTTGGGTATAGTCTTCATTTGGGGGCATCTGTTTTAATTTTCCTATTAGTCCCAGGACACTCCCCTTAACATATGACGTGGTCCTCACTCAGAAGGCAGAGCATTTCTGAGGTCTCAGATGAATGAGCAAGGTGCTCACCGGGGCCTCTTCAGTGCAGCCTGGGTTGGAATTCCAGTATATTCCAGCATTGCATGATCTCTGGAGTTTTCACTAAGGTCTCAGCCCTGTACCAGTTATCTTCCTTCTAGACCTACGGGGTCTCACTGTTTATAAGTGCAGCGGTCTTTGATAAGGTCTGTGTTAGAAGAACTTCACAGACTTCTGCATACTCTACACTCTGCAGCTTCCTCCCCTTGGTAGCCTACCCATAAATTCCAACCATTTCAAAAAGCCTCTTCTCCAGTATCCGATTCCTCAGCCCAGCAAGACTGCCGCACTCAGTTTGGTCTCCACCTTCCGGCACACCAACAGGAGTGTGCATCCAGACTGAGAGCCTGTGCAAACGTGGCCTCCCCTGTTTCTCTTATTTCATGGGTCACATCACAGAACTGCTAGGGGTCCCATTCCTGGAAGCAGCAGCTTCATGCATTTTTCTAGTATGTTTCTAGCTGTTTCCAGCAGGAGAGCAAATCTTACACAGTGACTCCCGCATGGCCAGAAGCCAGAGAGCTAATATTCTTTCTTTTTCTCTGACAATGATTGTGGTATCCTCTTATTTAATGGATGAAGTATCTTCTGATTTTTTTTTTTGGCTTATTTATTTAGCTCCCTATGTTTCCTTTCTTTTTTTGGTATCTCTTTTTTTTATATTTGTTTTGACTCTAACACATATTAGAGTTTACCTCAAATGTAAGAACCATCCAAAACGCTGTTTGGGAACTGCTTTGCAAGAGTGAAAGTTGTTGAATGATGTGACACATCAGAAAATGACTGATGGGAGGAACTGGCTGCTTTATTGTGGAACCTCCAGTTGTCAGTGGATATGGGTCTACTTTTATAAGCTGGCTAGTTACCTCAGAGAGAATTTTCTTGAATCTGTTAATGTGAAAAGAAACACGGACTTCTATCATATTGAAGCACATGTGGAGGAGATACAGTCCACCTGTCTCTGTGGGCTAAGCACTGGGGAAGGGTTTTCCTTATCAATATTTTCAATCTATTTCTTTACTTTAACCTCACTCCATTTCCTAGTCATCTGGGATAGTACATGCTCAGACGTGTCTTTCTATAGAGAAAACTCAGTCTTCTATCTACTGTGGTGTTATAATGCTTCATGCATCTCCCATCCATCTTTCCAAAAGTGTGTGATCAATTCAAGTGGGCTATTGCATCCTTTTAAAATATATTTTTAAAATTCTTTATAAACATTTTAATGGGATTTCAAGATGGCAGTGAACACATATGTACAAGCTATTATCTTCAAGAAGAATATTGTTGTTTTTTAGTTGAGTGAAAACTGCGAGGGATAGACAAGTAGGATATAATGAAAGACTGGCCCGTTAAAACTTATTTAAGCTCACTTACCCAGTAGCAAAGGTGCAGCTCACACATTAGAACCTAGCTATCCCTGTGTCTCGCTTCCGAGTCTCTTGCCTTTCATTCTAATTCTATAAAACTGAAGCAGAAAGAAGCCATTAGATTCCAAACAGACAGACACATCATGTCTGTGTTCCATAGTCAGGCTGGCAAGAGTGGAAGCAGCAAGAGAGAAAACCTGAACAGCAGTGATAAGAAATTGGGTCATTTTTTTTATGTTTAAGATTCCTTTTTCTTTCAACTTTATTATTGAGCTATAATTGACATATAGCATTGTGTAAGTTTAAGGTGTACAATGTGATATCTAGTTATTTCATTAATTGATATTGGATAATAACATTATATACATTTCATCATTTGATATCTGTATACACTATGTGTGCTCACCAGCATAAGTCTAGTTTCCTTCCATTACCATATATTTGACCCTCTTCATTCATTTTGCCACCCTCCGGTCTCCTACCCCTTTGGCAACCACCAATCTGTTGTCTGAATTTATTGTATTTCTGCCTTTTATTTTTTGGAACTGAGGGTATTTTTTTTCACATTCTAAGTTGCACGTCAGTACAGGCTCTCTTTGATTCTCAGCCATGTTAGGGTTAGCCAAACACGAAAACACAATTGCTTGCAGGGCTTTTGCCTGCCTTTCCTGACTTCATTTCAACCAAATAAGCCCATTTGGGAACACCCTTGAAGCAATGTTCTTCCTGCCTCATTACAGGCACATCCATACATCTGTACCCACAGCTGCCCTGCCGGTCCCCCTTCTCAGCCAGAGCATCTCACTGCCAATTAAGTTCACTGCAGCTCAGCTGGGAAACCTCGTCCTCTCTCCCTTATTGCTTTTCAGTAGCTCGAAATCTAGTCAGCTGAAAAAAAAAAAAAAAAAAAAAAACGAAAACCAGGCAGGCGTCATCACCAGAGTGAAAAATGATTGAAGAACTTCGTGCAACGCTGAAGACTGCCCCAGTGGAAGTGGCTCTAGATGTGAAATGAGCCCTTGCAGCACTCACTCGAGAACAGTTGTGACTTTTACTCTTGGGTGTTGTTTATGTTTCAAATGCCAGAGCTCCAGGGTGACATTTAGCTGCTGCTCAGGGGCTCATTCTGTCCCTTGCTATCTCACGCCTGCCTTGTTTAAATGTTTGTCACAGTATCCACGAAGCAAAGGAAAATCAAAGGCATACATGTAAGGAACTCAGCAGTGACACCTGGAGTCAGCTGTCAGCTTTTGGCTCCCTACCTCCTTACCCATCAGTTCAGTTTCCCCTGCAAGTCTCAGCCTGATTATACATATGTGTACATGTAATGTCCCAGCTACCTAAGGCTCCTTCTCCTAGGTCCCACCCCAGACCACCTGGAAAACGTCAGAGTCAGAAGAAATGTGGAAAAGCATCGAGTCTGAGTCTTCCATTTTACAAGATTAAATAAG
>PVJN01018672.1:0-38585 GCA_004026805.1 Lasiurus borealis
AAGTATTCGCAACTAGAAGAAACCAAAATGATGAACAATAGTTCAAATCAGTAAATATATACATTTGACAAGCAGGCCTATTAATACCAAGTCTATGGGTAGGACTGAGGTTAGGGTAGAATCCTGAAATTCACGACAAAGGAGATAGAATCACTGGACAAAAGAAATCAAAGTTTGAGTTTACACAAGGAAAGACTAGCGAAATATATAGGAAGGTGCCTCAAACAGTTGGAATCCAAGCTCAAAGAGCTTTCATATCTGAAGGAAAGAGCTTAGTCACTGTTATATCCTGGTCACACACTTGAGAAGTGAGTGAGAGGGCAGTTACTTTTTCAATTTAGTGTAAATTAAAGTGGATTCTAAGGATTGCTCACACCTTAAACCTTGATTATCACAGGACTCAGATACCATAACAAGTTAATTACATACAGCTGTTAGGATAGTTTAGGGTTAACGCCAGGGGCAGGGTTAGATTTAGGGGTTGGGTTAGGATAAGAACTAGTGTTAGGCTTAGGTCTAGTGCTAAGTTTAGGGTTAAGTCTTGGGCTGGGTTTTCTCTGAGGGCAAGGGCTAGTGTTTGATTTAGGGATAGAGTTAGTGATTGGGCTAGGGTTAGTGTTAGGGCAAGGTTTAGCATTGGGTTTAGGCTTAGGGTATGGTCATGGTTAGGGAAAGGGTTTGTAATAGTGTCGGAGTTCAAATTCGATTTAGGGTAAAGGTTAGAGTTTGTGTTAGGTTTATTGTTTGGAATTGAGCTCGGTGTAGTGACAGTTGTAGGCTTGGGTTAAAGCTACGGATTCGTCTAATTTAGGATTAGGGTGTAAGTATAGTTAGAATTCACAAAGAATGTGCTTGATTCACTTTACAAATTGAATTAAAGACTGAATTAACATTGATAGATGAGTTAAACATTTAGGACAGTCCTCCAAACACTAGAACCATCAGTTTCAGGAGCCTTCATTTACCAATGAAGGAGAATTGTGACTTCCCTGAAATAAAGTTTTAAAAGAGTACAGTCCTGCCCCGGATGCTGCCTACATTACAAGACAGTCTGAGTGTCCACGTTAACAAATAGTTGCTTAAACCATACCTCTCATTTTCATAGTTCTCACATAATGGATGAAAATGGAAACGTCTTTCAAACATAATACAGCAGTGACATTTTAGCAATGTGAACGAAACACTGGCAGCATGATGGATGAATCTGAAACCCTAGCAGTGTGGATAAACCACAAATTTTGCATTTCAGTAGCGGTGAAAAGTGAGATAGTCTTTAAATTTGAAATACTTTACATTTATACAGCATTTAGCCCTTAAAAGTGGTTGTATTAATACCAGAGATTCACAAATGAATGATCTTGAACCACTCTTCCAAGAGAATAACTCTGAGAATTAACCCTAGTTCTAACCCTAACCCTAGCTCTAATCTTATCAATAACCCTAACACTAACCCTAGCTCTAAGCCTAATCCTAACCCTAATCCTGACCCTATTCCTAGCTCTAACAATAAACCTAACCCTAGCTCTGCCCTAACCCTAACCCTGTGTCTAAAGCTAAACTTAACCATAACCCTAACCCTAGCTCTAACCTTAACCCTGACACTAAAATTAACCCTGTCCCTAACCCTAACCCTAGCTCTAACCCTAACCCTAACACTAATCCTAATCCTAACCCTAGCTCTAACCCTAACCGAAGCCCTACCTCTAACCTAACATTAACCCTAACCTTCACCCTAGTTCTAAACCTAAGACAAACCCTAACCCTATCTCTAAACCTAACCCTAACCCTAACCCTAACCCTAACCCTAACCCTAACCCTAGACCTAATCTTAGCTTTAACCCTAATATAACCCTAACCCGAACCCTAACTCTAGCTCTATCCTTAACAATAACCGTATCTCTAACACTAACCATAAGCCTAACCCTAACCCTAAATCTAGCTCTATCCCTAAACTTAACTGTATCTCTAACCCTAACACTAACCGTAACCTTAACTCTAACCCTAACCCTAACTCTAACCCTATCTCTAAACCTAACCCTAACCCTAACCCCAGCTCTAACCTTATCAGTAACCCTAACCTGAACCCTACTTCTAAGCCTAACCCTAACCCTAACCCTGACCCTAACCCTAGTTCTAACCCTAAACCTAACCCTACTTCTACCCCTAACCCTAACCCTGGTCTAATGGTAAACTTAACCGTAACTCTAACCCTAGCTCTCAACCTAACCCTAACACTAACCCTAACCCTATATCTAACACTAACCCTAGCTCTAACAATAAACCTAACACTAACCTCAAACCCTATCCCTAACCCTAACCATAGCTCTAACCCTAATCCTAACCATAATCCTAATCCTAACCCTAGCTCTAACGCTAAAGGTAACCCTACCTGTAACCTTAACCTTAACCGTAACCCTAAACCTAGGTCCAAACCTAACAGAAACCCTAATCCTAACTCTAAACCTAACCCTAACCCTAACCCTAAACATACACCTAACCCTAGGTCTAACACTAATCCTAACCCTAACCCTAGATCTAACCCTAACCCTAGCTCTGAACTTATCCCTTACCCTAGCCATAACCATAGCTCTAAGACTTACCCTAAACCTTACCCTAACCCTAGCTATAACACTAAACCTAAGCCTAGCTTTACCCCTAACCCTAACCCTGAAGCTAACCCTGAACTTAACCGTAACCCTAACCCTAGCTCTAAGCCTAACCCTAACGCAGGTTCAACCCCTAACCCTAACCCTGTCTTTAACCCTAACCCTAACACTCACCTAACTCTAAACTAACCCTAACCCTAACTCTATCCCTAACCCTAGCTCTAAACCTAATCATAACTCTAAACCGATCCCTAAATTAATCCTAACTCTAACACTATCTCTAAAAATAACACTAGCTCTAACTCTAACCATAAACCTAACCCTAACTCTAAACCTAATCCTAAACCTAACCCTAGTTTTAACCCTAATCCTAGTTATAATCTTATCATTAACCCTAACACTAACCCTAGCTCTAAGCTTAACCCTACCCCTACACCTAACCCTAGCTCTAACACAAACCCTACCTCTAACCCTAACCCTAACCTTAACCCTAAGCTTAAGCCTAGCTCTATCCCTAACCCTAAACAATACCCTGACCTGATCCTAAAAATAACCCTAATTCTAATCCTAACCCTAACCCTAGCTCAAACCTTAACCCTAAACCTAAATCTAACCCTAACCCTAACCCTATTCTACCCCTAACCCAAACCCTATCTCTAACCCTAACCCTAGCCCTAACCCTAACCAAACCCCTAGCCCTAGTCCTAACCCTAACCCTAACCCAACCCCTAACCCTTGACTTAGCCCATAGCCTAGCCCAAGCCCTCTCTCAAATCCTTATGCTAATCCTACCCTAACTTAACCCTAGCTCTTCCCCTAACCCTAAACCTGACTCTAACTCTTAACTTAACCGTAACCATAACCCTAGCTCTAACCCTAACCCTAATGCAAGTTCTACCCTTATCCCTAACCCTGTCTTTAACCCTAACACTAGCTCTAACCCTAAACCTAACCCTAACACTAAACTTAATCTTAAACCTAAACCTAGCTCTAACCCTATCTCTAACCCTAACCCTAACCCTAACACCAGCTAAACCTAACCTACCTCCAACCTAACCCTAACCTTAACTCTATCCCTAACCCTAGCTCTAACCCTAACCATAACTCTAAACCTAAACCTAAATTAATCCTAACTCTAACCCTATCTCTAACCCTAACCCTAACCCCAGCTCAAAATTTATCAGTAACCCTAACCCTAACCCTACCTCTAAGCCTAACCCTAATCTTAAAACTGACCCTACCCGTAGCTCTAACCCTAAACCTAACTGTAGTTCTAACCCTAAGGCTAACCCTGATCTAACGCTAAACTTAACCATAACTCTAACCCTAGCTCTAAGCCTAACCCAAATGCGAGTTTAACCATTAACCCTAACCCTAACCCTAACCTACCTCTATCCTAACCCTAACCCTAATTCCATCCCTAACCCTAGTTCTAAACCTAACCATAACTCTAAACCTAACCCTAACACTAACCCTAACCTATCCCTTACCCTAACCCTAGCTCTAACCATAAACATAACCATAATCCTAATTCTAACCCTAGCTCTAACCCTAACAGTAACCCTACCTCTCACCTTAACCTTAACCGTAATCCTAAACCTAGGTCCAAACCTAACAGAAACCCTAATCCTAACTCTAAAACTAACCCTAACCCTAACCCTAAACATACAACTAACTCTAGCTCTAACCCTAACGCTAATCCTAACCCTAACCCTAAAACAACCCTAACCCTAGCTCTAACCTTATCCCTAACCCTAAACATAAACATAGCTCTAAGACTAACCCTAAACCTAACCCTAACCCTAGCTCTAACACTGAACCTAACCCTAGCTCTACCCCAACCCTAACCCTGAAGCTAACCCAGAACTTGACCGTAACCCTAACCCTAGCTCTAAGACTAACCCTAACGCAGGTTCCACCCTTAACCCTAACTCTGTCTCTAACCCTAACCCAAACCCTAACCTACCTCTTTCCCTAACCCTAGCTCTAAACCTAACCCTAACTCTAAACCTATCCCTAAATTAATCCTAACTCTAACCCTATCTCTAACCATAACACTACCCCTAGATCTAACCCTAAACCTAACCCTAGTTCTGCCCCTAACCCTAACCCTGATCTAACGATAAACTTAACCGTAACTCTAAATCTAGCTCTAAAACTAACCCTAACACTAACCCTAACACTATCCCTAACCCTCACCCTAGCTCTAACCCTCACTCTATCCCTAAACCTAGCTCTAACCCTAAACCAAAACCTAACCCTAACCCTAGCTCTAACACAAACCCTACCTCTAACCCTAAACCTAACCTTAACTCTAACCTTAACCCTAGCTCTAAATCTAACCCTAAAGATTACCCTAAACCTAATCCTGAACCTAACACTAGCTCTAACCTTAAGACTAACCCTAACCCTAGCTCTAACCCTAACCTAACCCTAACCCTAACCCTAACCCTAACCGTAAACAAACCCGAAGCATAAACCTAATCCTAAAAGAAATCCTAGTTCTAACCGTAATCATAGCTCAAACCTTAAACCTCACCCTAACCTTAACCCTAACCCTAACCCTAACCCTAAACTTAAACTTAACACTAGTTTTAACCCTATCACTAAACACAAACCTAAGCCTAACTCTAAAACTAAACCAATCTCTAAACTTAACCCTAACCCTAACCCTTACCGTTGCTCTAACCATAACCCTATCCTAAGCCTAACACTAACACTAACACAAACCGGAACCCTAATCCTAACCCTACTTCTAACCCTAACCCGAAACCTAACCCTACACTGACCCTAACTCTAACCCTAACCCTAACCCTAGGTCTAACCCAAACCATAACCCTATCTCTAACCCTAACCCTAACCCTAACTCTAAATCTAGCTCTACACCTAACGCTAATCGTATCTCTAACTCAAACACTAACTCTAACCTTAACCCTAAACCTAAACCTAACCCTAACCCTAGCCCTACCTCTAACCTTAACCTTAACCATAACCATAACCTTAACCCAATCTCTAACCCTAACCCTAAAGCTAACCATAACCCTAGAGCTACTCATAGGTTTAACACAAACCCTAACCCTAAACCTAGCATTAACCCTGATCCTAACCCTAACCGTAACCCTAACTCAAACCCTAGTCTAACCCTAACCCTAAACCTAACCCTAAATCTAATCCTAAACCTAACCCTAGCTTTAATCCTAAGCCTAACCCTAACTCTAGCAGTAACCGTAACCTAACCCTAACCCTATCCCTATCTCTAACCATACATCTAAACATTACCCTAATCCCAAACGTAACCCTAACCCTAATCCTAAACCTAACCCTAACCCTAACCCTAAATCTAAAACTAACCCTAACCTAACCCTAGCCCTAAACCTAATTCTAAACCTAACCCTAGTTCTAACGCTAACCCTAGCTCTAACCATAAACCTAACACGAAACCTAATCGTAGATCTAACCCAAAACCTAATCCTAAATGTAAACTTAACCGAAGCTCTACCCCTAAGCCTAACCCTAACTCTAACCCTAAACCAAGCTTTAACCTTAGCCCTAAACCTAACTGTATCTCTAACCTTAACACTAGCTCTAACACTAAATCTAAACCTAACCCTAACCCTAACCCTAAACCTAAAACTGAACCAAATCCTAAACCTAACCTAGCTCTAACCCTAACCCTAACTCTAACCCTAGCTCTAACCGTAAACCTAACACTAACCCTAACCCTAGCTCTAACCCTAACCCTAAACCTAACTCTAATCCTAGCTCTAACCCTAACCCTAATACTAATCCTAACACTAGCTCTAACACTAACCAGAAACCTAACCCTTCACCTAACCCTAATTCTAACCCTAAACCTAACCCTATTCTACACCTAACCCTATCTCTAACCCTAACCGTAATCCTAGACCTAACCCTAGCCCTAACCCTAACGCTAACCCAACCCCTAACCCTGGACATAGCCCATAGCCTAGCCCTAGGCCTCTCTCAAATAATTGGCATAATCCTATCCTCAACTAAGCTCTAGCCCTAACCAAAATCCAAACCCTAATGCTAGCCCTATCCCTAACCCTAACCCTAAACCTAACGCTATCCCTAACCCTAGCTCTAACCCTAACCCTAACCCTAAAACTATTATAAATCCTAATCTTGAACAAAACCATAACACTATCACTAACCCTAACCCTAATGTTAGCTCTAACGCTAACCCTAACGCTAACTCTAACCCTAGCTCTAACCCTGAAACTAACCCTAGCTCTAACCTTAACCCTAAACCTAATTCTAACCCTAACTCTATTTACCCCTAACCCAAACCCTATCTCTAACCCTACCCTATCCCTAGTCCTAACCCTAGCACAAACCCTAGTCCTAACACTAACCCTAACCCACCCCTAACCCTAGACTTAGCCCATAGCCTAGCCCTAGCCCTCTCTCAAATCCTTACCTAAATACTAACCTAAACCTAACCCTAGATCTTCCCCTATCCCTAACCCTGACTCTAACCCTGAACATAACCATAACCCTAACCCTCGCTATAACCCTAATCCTAACACAAATTCTACCCTTGGGCCTAACCATGTCTCTAAAACTAACCCTAACCCTAACCTACCTCTAACCAATCCCTAAACCTAACTCTATCCCTAACACTAGCTCTAAACATAACCATAACTCTAAATCTATCCCTAAATTAATCCTAACTATAACACTATCTCTAACCCTAAGCCTAACCCTAACCCTAGCTCTAACACTAACATAACCCTAACCCTACCTCTAACCCTAACCCTAAACCTAACCATAACCCTAAACCTAAACCTTACACTAACCCTAACCCTAAACCTACCTCTAACCTTAACCTTAACCCTAAAGCTAACCCTAGCTCTAAACCTAACACAAACCCTAATCCTATATCTAAACCTAAACCTAACCCTAACCCTAACCCTAACCCTAGATCTAACCTTAGCTCTAAACCTATCCCTAACACTTAAGCTAGCATTAACCCTAACCCTAAACTTAACCATAACCCTATCTCTGACCCTAAACCTAATGCTAGCTCTAACTCTAAACATAAATCTAGCTCTAACCATAACCCTAACACTAGCTCTAACGCTAACCCTAACCCTAAAACCAGCTCTAACCCTAACCTAAACCTAACAATACCTCTAACCATAACCGTAACCCTAACCCTAACTCTAGCTCTATCCCTAACCCTAACCCTATCTCTAACCCTAGCACTAACCCTAACCAAAACCCTAACCCTAACACTAACTCTAACCTTAATCTTAACCATAAACATAACCCTAACCCTATGTCTAACCCTAACCCTAACTCTAACCTACCTCTAACTTAACCCTAACCATAACTCTATCCCTAACACTAGCTCTAAACCTAACCATAACTCTAACCCTATCCCTATCCCTATTCCTATCCCTACCCTTAACCCTAACCCTAACCCTAACCCTAACTCAAACCCTAACCCTAGACATAGCCCTTTGCCTAGTCCTAGCCCTCTCAAAAATCCTTACCCTAATCCGACCCTAAACCTAACCCTAGCTCTTCCACTAACCCTAACCCTGATTCTAACTCTCAACTTAACAGTAACCCTAACCCTTGCTCTAACCCTAACCCTAACACAAGTTCTACCCTTAACCTTAACCCTGTCTCTAACCCTAACCCTAACTCTAACCTACCTCTAACCTAACTGTAACCCTAAATCTATCCCTAACACTAGCTCTAAACCTAACCATAACACTAAACCAATCTCTAAATTATTCCTAACTATAACACTATCTAATCCTGAATCTAACTCTAGCTCTATCCGTAAACCTAACCCTAACATTAACCCTAGCTCTAACCCTAACCCTAGGTCTATCCCTAACACTAAACCTGTCTCTATCGCCAAACTTAACCATAACACTAACCTTAACCCTAACCCTATCCCTAACCCTGATCCTAGCTCTAACCCTAAACCTAACACTAACACGAACCCTAATCTTAACCCTAATCCTAGCTCTAACCCTAACCCTAAACCAACCGTACACCTAACCCTACAACTAACCCTAACCCTAAACCTAAACCTAACCCTAAATCTTGCTCTAACCATAACCCTAACCCTAACACTAACACTAACACTAACACTAACCGCAATTCTAAACCTAACCCTACATCTAACACTAACACAAACCCTAACACTATCACTAACACTAACCCTAACCCTATCCCTAAACCTAACCCTAGAACTAACCCTAGGTCTAACCTTAACCCTAACCCTAGGTCTAACCCTACATCTAACACTAACAATAACTCTAACAGTAACCCTAACAGTAGGTCTAACCCGAACCCTAACCCAAACCCTAAACCTAACTCTAACCCCAAACCTAACCCTAACCCTACGTCTCAACATAACCCTAACCCTAACCCAAACCCTAACCCTAAACCTAATCCTAAAACTAACCCTAGCTCTATCCCTAAACCTAACCCTAAACCTAACCCTAGCTCTAACCCTAACCCTAACAGTAACCCTAAACCTATCCAGAACCCTAACCTTAGTCTAACGCTAACCCTAAACCTAGCTCTAACCCTAACCCTAATCCTAATCCTAACCTTGCTCTAACACTAACCCTAAACCTAACTCTACACCTAGCCCTAATTCTAACGCTAACCCTATTCTACCTCTAACGCTAACTCTATCACTAACCCAAACACTAACCCTAACCTTATCCCTAACCCTAAAACTAATCCTAAACCTAAACCTACCTCTAACCTTAATCTTAACCATAACCCTAACCCTAAACCTATCTCTAACCCTAACCCTAACCCTAACCGAAGACCTAACCATAGCTCTATCCCTAAACCTAACACTAAACCTAGTATTAACCCTAATCATAACCCAAACCATGACCATATCTCTGACCCTAAACCTAACGCAAGCTCTAATTCTAACCTTAAACCTAGCTCTAACCCTAACCCTAAACCTAAAACCAGCTCTAACCCTAACCTAAACCTAACAGTACCTCTAACCCTAATCGTACACATAACCCTAACTCAAGCTATATCCCTAACCCTAACCCTATCTCTAACCCTAACACTAACCCAAACCTTAACCCTAATTCTAAACCTAACCCTAACCCTAACCTTATCTCTAACCCTAACCTTAACCATAACCCTAACCCTAACCATATCTCTAAACCTAACCCTAATGCTAACCCTACCCCTAGAAATAACCCTACTTCTAACCCTAACCCTAAGTCTAGCTCTAAACCTAACCCTAACCTTAACCCTAACCTTAGCTCTAAACCTAACCCTGCACCTAACCCTAACACTAAACCTAATCCTAAACCTATACTAGCTCTCATCATCACCCTAAACCTAACCCTAGCATTAAACCTAAACCTAACCTTATCCCTAACCCTAGATCTAACCCAAACCCTACCTCTAACCCAAAACCTAACCTTAACCATAACCCTAACCCTACCTCTAACCTTAACACTTAACCTAACACTGATCCTAAACCTAATCCTAAACCTAATCCTAAACCTAACACTAACACTAACGCTAAACCAGGCTTTAACCTTAACCCTAACCCTAAACCTAACCTTATCTCTAACCTTAACACTAGCTCTAACCGTAAACCTAACCCTAACCCTAACCCTACCTATAACCCTAACTCTAAACCTAACCTGAAACCTAAACCTAAACCTAACCTTAACCCTAACCCTAAACCTAGCTCTAACCCTAAAACGAACCCTAAAACTAGCTTTAACCCTAACCCTAACCCTAGCTCTAAAACTAACCCTAAACCTAATCCTTGCTCTAACGGTAACCCTAACCCTAACACTAACAATAACAATAACAGCAACCCTAATCCTAACCCTACATCTAACCCTAAACCAAACCCTAACCCTATCACTAACACTAACCCCAAACTTAACCCTACCCCTAACCCTAGAACTAACCCTAGCTCTAACCATATCCCTAACCCTAATCGTATCCCTACCTCTAACCCCAACCTTAACTCTAACAGTAACCCTAACCCTAGGTCTAACCTGTACCCTAACCCAAAATCTAACCCTAAACCTAAACCTAATCCTAGCTCTAACCATAACTCTAACCCTAAACCAAATACTAACCCTAAACCTAATCCTAAAACTAAACCTAGCTCTATCACTAACCCTAACCCTAACCTTAGCTCTAACACTAACACTACCACTAAACTTATCCCTAACACTAAGCCTAACCCTACCTCTAAGCGTAACCCGAAACCTAACCCTAACCCTACTCTAACCATAAATCTAACCATAGCTCTACCCCTAACGCTAATCCTGTCTCTAACGCTAAACTTAACAGTAACCCTAACGCTAACTCTAACCCTAACCCTAACACTAACCCTATATCTAACCCGAACCTTAGTCTAACCCTAACCCTTAACCTAGCTCTAACCCTAACCCTAAACCTAAAGCTAAAGCTAAACCTAATTTTAACCCTAACCCTATTCTAACCCTAACCCTATCACTAACCCAAATTCTAACCCTAACCTTAACACTAATCCTAAAACTAACCCTAACCCTAACCCTACCTCTAACCTTAATCTTAACCATAACCCTAACCCTAACCCTATCTCTAACCCTAACACTAACCCATACCTTAACCCTAATTCTAAACCTAACCCTAACCCTAAACTTATCTCTAACCTTAACCTTAACCATAACACTAACCCTAACCCTATCTCTAACCCTAACCCTAATACTAACCCTACCCCTAGACCTAATCCTAGGTCTAACCCTAACCCTTACCCGAAACCTAGCATAACCCTAATCCTAAAACTAACCGTAACCCTAGCGCTAACCCTAACTCTGACCCTAGCTCAAACCCTAAACCTAACCCTAACCCTATCTTTAACACTAACCCTAGTTCTAACCCTAACCCTAAGTCTAGCTCTACACCTAACCCTAATCCTAACCTTAACCCTAGCTCTAAACCTATCCATAAACCTAACCCTAACACTAAACCTAATCCTAAACCTATCCTAGCTCTCATGCTCACCCTAACCCTAACCCTAGCCCTAAATCTAAACCTAACCTTAACCCTAACCCTAGCTCTAACCCAAACATACCTCTAACCCTAACCCTAACCTTAACCAAAACCCTAACCCTACCTCTAAACCTAACCCTAAACCTAACCCTAACACTAAACCTAATCCTAAACCTATCCTAGCTCTCATCCTCACCCTAACCCTAACCCTAGCCCTAAACCTAAACCTAACCTTAACCTTAACCCTAGCTCTAACCCAAACCCTATGTCTAACCCTAACCCTAACCTTAACCATAACCCTAACCCTACCTCTAACCCTAACCCTTAACCTAACACTGATCCTAAACCTAATCCTAAACCTAACACTAACACTAACCCTAAACCAGGCTTTAACCTTAACCCTAACCCTAACCCTAACCTTATCTCTAACCTTAACACTAGCTCTAACCATAAACCTAACCCTAACCCTAACCCTAACCTAACCCTAATCCTAACTCTAAACCTAAACCTAAACCTAAACCTAACCTTAACCCTAACCCTAAACCTAGCTCTAACCCTAAAACTAACCCTAACCCTAGCTCTAAAACTAACCCTAACCCTAATCCTTGCTCTAACCGTAACCCTAACCCTAACACTAACACTAACAATAACAGCAACCCTAATCCTAACCCCACATCTAACCCTAATCCAAAACCTAACACTATCACTAACACTCACCCTAAACTTAACCCTAACCCTAACCCTAGAACTAACCCTAGCTGTAACCATAACCCTAACCCTAATCCTATCCCTACCTCTAACCCCAACCTTAACTCTAACAGTAACCCTAACCCTAGGTCTAACCTGAATGCTAACCCAAAACCTAACCCTAGCTCTAACCCTAAACCAAACCTAACCCTAGCTCTAACCATAACCCTTACCCTAAAAAAATACTAACCGTAAACCTAATCCTAAAACTAAACCTAGTTCTATCCCTAACCCTAGCCCTAACCCTAGCTCTAACTCTAACAGTACCTCTAACCTTATCCCTAACCCTAAGCCTAACCCTACCTCTAAGCGTAACCCAAAACCTAACCCTAACCCTACTCTAACCATAAATCTAACCATAGCTCTACCCCTAACGCTAATCCTGTCTCTAACGCTAAACTTAACAGTAACCCTAACGCTAACTCTAACCCTAACCCTAACACTAACCCTATCTCTAACCCTAACCTTAGTCTAACCCTAACCCTAAACCTATCTCTAACCCTAACACTAACCCTAATCCTAATCCTAATCCTAACCCTAGCTCTAACCCTAACCCTAAACCTAAACCTACACCTAAACCTAATTTTAACCCTAACCCAATTCTACCCCTAACCCTATCACTAACCCTAACTCTAACCCTAACTTTAACCCTAATCCTAAAACTAACCCTACCTCTAACCTTAATCTTAACCATAACCCTAACGCTAACCCTATCTCTAGCCCTAACACTAACCCAAACCTTAACCCTAATTCTAAACCTAACCCTAACCCTAAACTTATCTCTAACCTTAACCTTAACCATAACACTAACCCTAACACTAACTCTAACCCTAACCCTAACACTAACCCTATCTCTAACCCTAACCTTAGTCTAACCCTAACCCTAAACCTAACTCTAACCCTAACACTAACCCTAAACCTAATCCTAACCCTAGCTCTAACCCTAACCCTAAACCTAAACCTACACCTAAACCTAATTTTAACCCTAACCCTATTCTACCCCTAACCCTATCACTAACCCTAACTCTAACCCTAACCTTAACCCTACCTCTAACCTTAATCTTAACCATAACCCTAACGCTAACCCTATCTCTAACCCTAACACTAACCCAAACCTTAACCCTAATTCTAAACCTAACCCTAACCCTAAACTTATCTCTAACCTTAACCTTAACCATAACACTAACCCTAACCCTAATGATAACCCTAACCATAGACCTAATCCTAGGTCTAACCCTAACCCTTACCCGAAACCTAGCATAACCCTAATCCTAAAACTAACAGTAACCCTAGCGCAAACCCTAACTCTGACCCTAGCTCAAACCCTAAACCTAACCCTAACCCTATCTTTAACAATAACCCTAGTTCTAACCCTAACCCTAAGTCTAGCTCTACACCTAACCCTAATTCTAACCTTAACCCTAGCTCTAAACCTAACCCTAAACCTAACCATAACACTAAACCTAATCCTAAACCTAACCTAGCTCTCATCCTCACCCTAACCCTAACCCTAGCCCTAAACCTAAACCTAACCCTAACCCTAACCCTAGGTCTAACCCAAACCCTACCTCTAACCCTAACCCTAACCTTAACCATAACCATAACCCTAGCTCTAACCCTAACTCTAAACCTAACCCTCACACTAAACCTAAACCTAAACCTAACCCTAGCTCTAACCCTAACCCTAATACTAAACTTAGTATTAACCCTAACCATCACCCAAACCATGACCATATCTCCGGTACCTAAACCTAACTCTAGCTCTGACCTTAAACCTAACACGAACCCTAAACCTAACTCTAACCTAACCCTAACTCTAAACCTAAAAATAACCCTATCTCTAACCCTAACCCTAAACCTAACTCTAACCCTAACTCAAACCCTAAACCAGGCTTTAACCTTAACCCTAATGCTAACCCTAACCTTATCTCTAACCTTAACACTAGCTCTAACCGTAAATCTAAACCTAACCCTAACCCTAACCCTAACCTAACCCTAACCCTAACCCTAACCCTGCAAGACCCTCCGGGCCCCACACCCAAGAATCCAACGGACCACTGGATGCAAAAGCAAGAGGTTCTTTATTGCAGACCTAGCATGCATGCTGGGGCTCACAACATACTCCGAAAGCAGAGCAGAGGCTTAGAGCCCCGAGTTGATACCAAGTCAGGCTTATATACTATGTGACAAGCAACAGAGTTATACAGAGGCCAACACAGAATTTTTTTTCCTTCATTCCTGCACACATTTTACAATCTGCAGTCTCCACATTTTACAATCTACAGACGTCTGGTTACCATGGGGCTACAATAAGAGATAACAGGATGCGGCTGGTGGTTATCTCTGGGCTACTCCCTTGGGACATCTGGGCCATGTCTCCCTCAGCAATTTAGCTACAGGCTGTCTTACTACATAAGATTAACAACCTGCACCTGGGTCACAGCACCCTGGGAGTTTCCACTCTGTTCTCAGCACTGAGACTGCAACAACAGAATGCAACTGGGGGATACAATTTCAGCCGAGCTTTGTTAACTCTTTCCTGGCCCAATCCTGATCTCTGCAACCTTACAGTATCTTGGTGTCAGGCTCAACCCTGTAGGGCAATGGAGATGGTCTCTCTGTTGCTAGCCTCTTAAAAGAAGAAAACGAAAGAGAGCTACTTGGGGTCTTTCAACCCTAACTTTAGACATAACTCTAAACCTAACCCTAAACCTAAACCTAACCCTAACCTTAATCCTAACCCTAAACCTAGCTCTAACCCTAAAATTAACCCTAACCCTAGCTTTAACCCTAACCCTAACCCAAAACCTAACCCTAGCTCTAACACTAACCCTAAACCTAATCCTTGCTCTAAACGGAACCCTAACCTTCATATTAACACTAACACTAACTGCAACCCTAATCCTGACCCTACATCTAACCCGAACCCCAACCCTAACCCTATCACTAACAATAACCCTAACCTTAAGGCTAACCCTAACCCTAGAACTAACCCTAGTTCTAACCCTAACCCTAACTTTAAACCTAACCCTACCTCTAACCCTAAACTTATCTCTAACAGTAACCCTAAGCCTAGGTCTAACCCGAACCCGAACCCAAAACCTAACCCTAAACCTAACCCCAACGCTAGCTCTAACCATAATCCTAACCCTAAACCAAACACTAACCCAAAACCTAATCCTAAAACTAACCCTAGCTCTATCTCTAACCGTAATCCTAACACTAACCCTAGCTCTAACCCTAACGCTACCTCTAACCATATCCCTAACACTAAGCCTAACACTACCTCTAAGCGTAACCGTAAACCTAACCATAACCCTGTCTCTAACCCTAAACCTAACGATAACTCTACACCTAACCCTAATCCTGTCTCTAACAGTAAACTTAACCATAACCCTAACGCTAGCTCTAACCCTAACCCTAACACTAACCCTAACACTATCCCTAACCCTAAATTTAGGCTAACCCTAACCCTAAACCTAGCTTTAACTCTAACCCTAACCCTAACCCTAACCCAAATCCTAACCCTACCTCTAATCCTAAACCAAAACCTAACCCTGCACCTAACCCTAATTCTAACCCTAACCCTATTCAACCCCTAACCCTAACCCTATCACTAACCTAACTCTAAACCTAACCTTAACCGTAACCCTAAAACTAACCCTAACACAACTCTACCTCTAACCTTAATCTTAACCATAACCCTAACCCTAAACCTATCTCTAACCCTAACCCTAACCCTAATTGAAGACCTAACCTTAGCTCTAACCCTAACCCTAACACTAAACCTAGTATTAACCCTAACCATAACCCAAACCATGACCATATATCAGACCCTAAACCTAATGCTAGCTCTAACTCTAACCCTAAACATAGCTCTAAACTTAACCGTAACCCTAACACTAACTCTAACCCTAACACTAAAACCAGCTCTAACCCTAACCTAAACCTAACACTATATCTAACCCTAATCGTAACCATAACCTTAACTCTAGCTATACGCCTTACCCTAACCCTATCTCTAACCCTAATACTAACCCAAAACTTAACCCTAATTCTAAACCTAACCCTAACCCTAACCTTATATCTAACCTTAACCATAACCCTAACCCTAACCCTATATCTAACCCTAAGCCTAATGAAAACCCTAACCCTAGACCTAATCCTAGGTCTAAACCTAACCCTTACCCTAAATCTAGCATAACCCTAATCCTAACACTAACCGTAACCCTAGCGCTAACCCTAACTCTAACCCTAGCTCAAACCGTAAACCTAACCCTAACCCTATCTTTAACCCTAACCCTAGTTCTAACCCTAACCCTAAACCTAAGTCTAACTCTAAATCTAACTCTAACCCTAACCCTAGCTCTAACCCAAACTCTACCTCTAACCCTAACCCTAAACCTAAACCTAGCTCTAACCCTAAAACTAACCCTAACCCTAGCTTTAACCCTAACCCAAACCCAAACCCTACCCCTAGCTCTAACACAAACCCTAACCCTAATCTTTGCTCTAACTGTAACCCTAACCCTAACAGTAACACTAACACTAACCGCAACCCTAATCCTAACCCTACATCTAACTCTAACCCTAACACTAAATCTAACCCTAACCCTATCACTAACACTAACCCTAATATTAACCCTAACCCTAAGCCTAGAACTAACCCTAGCTATAACCCTAACCCTAACCCTAATCCTAAACCTACCTCTAACACTAACCTTATCTCTAACAGTAACCCTAACCCTAGGTCTAACTCGAACCCTAACCCAAAGCCTAACCCTAGCTCTAACCCTAAACCTAACCCTAACCCTAGCTCTAACCATAACCCTAACCCTAAATAAAACACTAACATAAACCTAATCCTAAAACTAACCCTAGTTCTATCCCTAACCCTAACCCTAACCCAAGCTCTAACCCTAAACCTACCTCTAAACTTATCCCTAACCCTACCTCTAAGCGTAACTCTAAACATAACCCTAAACCTAACCATAGCTCTACCCCTAACCCTAATCCTGTCTCTAATGCTAAACTTAAGCATAATCCTAACCCTAGCTCTAACCCTAACCCTAACACTAACCCTAACCCTATGCCTAACCCTAAACTTAGTCTAAACCTAACCCTAAACCTAGCTCTAACCCTAACCCTAAAGCTAACCCTAATCCTAATCCTAACCCTAGCTTGAACCCTAACCCTAAACCTAACCCTACACCTAAACCTAATTCTAACCCTAACCCTATTCTACCCCTAACCATAACCCTATCACTAACATTAACTCTAAACCTAACCTTAATCCTAACCCTAAAACAAACCCTAACTCTAACCCTACCTAAAACCTTATTCTTAACCATAACCCTAACCATAAACCTATCTTTAACCCTAACCGAAGACCTAACCTTAGCTCTAACCCTAACCCTAACACTAAACTAGTATGGACCCTAACCATAACCCAAACCATGACCATACCTCTGACCCTAAACCTAAAGCTAGCTCTAACTCTAACCCTGAACGTAGCTCTAACCTTAAACCTAACCCTCACAATAGCTCTAACTCTAACCCTAACCTTAAAACCAGCTATAACCCTAACCTAAAGCTAACACTACCTCTAACCCTAATCGTACCCCTACCCCTAACTGTAGCTATATCCCTAACCCTAACCCTATCTCTAACCCTAACCCTAACCGAAACCTTATCCTAATTCTAAACCTAACTCTAACCCTAACCTTATCTCTAACTTTAACCATAACCCTAACCCTAACCCTATCTCTAACCCTAACCCTAATAATAACCCAAACCGTAGACCTAATCCTAGGTCTAACCAAACCCTTACCATAAACCGAACATAACCCTAATCCTAACAATAAGTGTAACCCTAGGGCTAACCCTAACTCTAACCCTAGCTCAAACCCTAAACCTAAACTTAACTCTATCTTTAACCCTAACCCTAGTTCTAACCCAAACTTAAACCTAACCCTAAGTCTAGCTCTAACCCTAAACCTAACCCCAAGCCTAGCTCTAACCCTAACCTTAAACCTAACCCTAACACTAAACCTAATCCAAAACCTAACCTAGCTCTAATCCTCAACCTAACACTAACCCTAGCCCTAAATCTAAACCTAACCCTAAACCTAACCCTAGCTCTAACCCAAACCCTACTTCTAACCCTAACTCTAACCCTAAACTTAACCCTAACCCAAACCCTAGGTCTAACCCTAACCCTAAACCTAACCTAAACCTAAACCGAATCGTAAACCTAACCTTAGCTCTAACCCTAAGCCTAACCCTAACCCTAGCTCTAACCTTAAACCTAACACGAACCCTAACCCTACCTCTCACCCTAACTCTAAACCTAACCCTAAACCTAAAACTAACACTAACCTTAACCCTAACTCTAAACCTGGCTCTAACCCTAAAACTAACCCTAACCCTAGCTTTAACCCTAACCCTAATCCAAACCCTAACCCTAGCTCTAACACTAACCCTAACCTTAATCCTTGCTCTAACTGTAACCCTAACCCTAACATTAACCGCAACCCTAATCCTAACCCTACATCTAATCCTAACCCGAACGCTAAGCCTATCACTAACACTAACCCTAACCTTAACCCTAACCCTAAGCCTAGAACTAACCCTAGCGATAACCCTAACCCTAACCCTAATCCTAACCCTACCTCTAACCCTAACCTTATCTCTAACAGTAACCCTAACCCTAGGTCTAACCCGAACCCTAACACAAAACCTAACCCTAGCTCTAACCAAATCCTAACCCTAACCCTAGCTCTAACCATAACCCTACCTGTAACCAGATCCCTAACGCTTAGCCTAACACTACCTCTAAGCGTAACCGTAAACCTAACCCTAACCTTGTCTCTAACCCTAAACCTAACCATAACTCTACACCTAATCCTAATCCTGTCTCTAACACTAAACTTAACCGTAACCCTAACGCTAGCTCTAACCCTAACCCTAACCCTATTCTACACCTAACCCTAAACCTATCACTAACCTAACTCTAAACCTAACTTTAACCATAACCCTAAAACTAACCCTAACCCTAACTCTACCTCTAACCTTAATCTTAACCATAACCCTCACCCTAAACCTATCTCTAACCCTAACCCTAACCCTAATTGAAGACCTAACCTTAGCTCTAACCCTAACCCTAACACTAAACCTAGTATTAACCCTAACAATAACCCAAACCGTGACCATATCTCAGACCCTAAACCTAACGCTAGCTCTAACTCTAACCCTAAACGTAGCTCTAACCTTAACCCTAACCCTAACACTAGCTCTAACTCTAACCCTAACCCTAAAACCAGCTCTAACCCTAACCTAAACCTAACACTATATCTAACCCTAATCGTAACCATCACCTTAACTCTAGCTATACCCCTAACCCTAACCCTATATCTAACCCTAACACTAATGATAACCCTAACCCTAGACCTATTCCTAGGTCTAAACCTAACCCTTACCCTAAATCTAGCATAACCCTAATCCTAACACTAACAGTAACCCTAGCGCTAAACCTAACTCTAACCCGAGCTCAAACCCTACACCTAAGCCTAACCCTATCTTTAACCCTAACCCTAGTACTAACCCTAACCCTAACCCTAACCCTAAGTCAAGTTATAACCCTAACCTTAACCCTAGCTCTAAACCTAACCCTAAACCTAACCCTATTCCTAAACCTAATCCTAAACCTAAGCCTAGCTCTAACCCTAAGCCTATCCCTAACCGTAGCTCTAACCTTAAACCTAACACGAACCCTAAACCTAGCTCTAACCCTAACCCTAAAGTTAATTCTAACCGTAACTCTAACCCTAAACCAATCTTTACCCTTAACCCTAAACCTAACCATAACCATATCTCTAATCTTAACACTAGCTCTAACCAAAACCTAAACCTAACCCTAACCCTAACCCAAACGCTAACCTAACTCTAACCCTAACTCTACTTCTAAATCTAACTCTAAACCTAACCCTAAACCTAAACCTAACCCTAACCTTAACCCTAACCCTAAGTCTAGCTCTAACCCTAAACATAACCCTAAGCCTAGCTCTAAACCTAACCCTAAATGTAGCCCTAACACTAAACCTAGTATTAACCCTAACAATAACCCAAACCATGACCATACATCTGACCCTAAACCTAAAGCTAGCTCTAACTCTAACCCTGAACGTAGCTCTAACCTTAACCCTAACCCTAACCATAGCTCTAACTCTAACCCTAACCCTAAAACCAGCTATAACCCTAACCTAAAGCTAACACTACCTCTAACCCTAATCGTACCCCTATCCCTAACTGTAGCTATATCCCTAACCCTAACCCTATCTCTAACCCTAACACTAGCCCAAACCTTAACCCTAATTCTAAACCTAACCCTAACCCTAACCTTATCTATAACCTTAACCATAACCCTAACCTTAAACCTATATCTAACCCTAACCCTAATGATAACCCTAACCCTAGACCTAATCCTAGGTCTAAACCTAACCCTTACCCTAAATCTAGCATAACCCTAATCCTAACACTAACCGTAACCCTAGCGCTAACCGTAACTCTAACCCTAGCTCAAACCCTAAACCTAAGCCTAACCCTATCTTTAACCCTAACCCTAGTTCTAACCCTAACCCTAACCCTAACCCTGAGTCAAGTTCTAACCCTAACCCTAACCCTAGCTCTAAACCTAATCCTAAACCTAACCCTAACACTAAACCTAATCCTAAACCTAACCTAGCTCTAATACTCACCCTAAACCTAACCCTAGCCCTAAACCTAAAACTAACACAAACCCTAACCCTAGGTCTAACCAAAACCATACTTCTAACCCTAACCCTAACCTTAACCATAACCCTAACCCTAGCTCTAACCCTAACCCTAAACCTAACCCTATTCCTAAACCTAATCCTAAAACTAACCCTAGCTCTAACCCTAAGCCTATCCCTAACCGTAGCTCTAACCTTAAACCTAACACGAACCCTAAACCTAGCTCTAACCCTAACCCTAAAGCTAACTCTAACCCTAACTCTAACCCTAAACCAGGCTTTACCCTTAACCCTAAACCTAACCATAACCTTATCTCTAATCTTAACACTAGCTCTAACCAAAACCTAAACCTAAACCTAAACCTAACCCTACTTCTAAATCTAACTCTAAACCTAACCCTAAACCTAAACCTAACCCTAACCTTAACCCTAACCCTAAGTCTAGCTCTAACCCTAAACATAAAACCTTAAGCCTAGCTCTAACCCTAACCCTAAATGTAACCCTATCACTACACCTAATCCTAAACCTAACCTAACTCTAATGCCCAACCTAACCATAACCCTAGCCCTGAATCTAAACCTAACCCTAACCCTAACCCTAGCTCTAACCCAAACCCTACTTTTAACCCTAACTCTAACCCTAACTTAACCCTAACCCAAACCCTAACTATAACCCTATCCTAAACCTAACCCTATTCCTAAACCTAATCCTAAACCTAACCCTAGCTCTAACCCTAAGCCTATCCCTAACGCTAGCTCTAACCTTAAACCTAACACGAACCCTAACCCTACCTCTCACCCTAACTCTAAACCTAACCCTAAACCTCAACCTAACCCTAACCTTAACCCTAACTCTAAAACTGGCTCTAACCCTAAAACTAACCCTAACCCTAGCTTTAACCCTAACCCTAATCCCAACCCTAACCCTACCTCTTACACTAACCCTAACCTTAATCCTTGCTCTAACCATAACCCTAACCCTAACACTAACACTAACCGCAACCCTATTCCTAACCCTACATTTAACCCTAACCCGAACCCTAACCCTATCACTAACACTAACCCTAACCTTAACCCTAACCCTAAGCCTAAAACTAACCCTAGGTATAACCCTAACCCTAATCCTAACCCTACCTCTAACCCTAAACTTATCTCTAGCAGTAACCCTAACCCTAGGTCTAACCCGAACACTAACCCAAAAACCTAGGCCTAGCTCTAACCTAAACCTAACCCTAAACCTAGCTCTAACAAAACCCTAACCCTAAACCAAACACTAACCCTAAACCTAATCCTAAAACAAACACTAGCTCTATCCCTAACCCTAACCCTAGCTCTAACCCTAAACCTACCTCTAACCTTATCCCTAACCCTAAGCCTAACCCAACCTCTAAGCGTAACCCTAAACCTAACCCTAACCCTGTCTCTAACCCTAAACCTCCCCATAGCTCTACCCCTAACCCTAATCCTGTTTTTAACGCTAAACTTAACCGTAACCCTAACCCTAGCTCTAACCTAACTCTAACACTAATCCTAACCGTATCCCTAAGCCTAACCTTAGTCTAACCCTAAACCTAAACCTAGCTCTAACCCTAACCCTAACCCTAACTCTAATCCTAATCCTAACCCTAGCTCTAACCCTAAACCTAAACCTAACCCTACACCTAACCCTAATTCTAACCCTAACCCTATTCTACCCCTAACCCTAACCCTATCACTAACCCTAACTCTAACCCTAACCTTAATCCTAACCCTGAAACCAACGCTAACCCTAACCCTACCTCTAACCTTAATCTTAACCATAACCCTAACTCTAAACCTATCTCTAACCCTAACCCTAACCCTAACCGAAGACCTAACCTTAGCTCTAACCCTAACCCTAACACAAAACCTAGTATTAACCCTAACCATAACCCAAACCATGACCATATCTCTGACCCTAAACCTAACGCTAGCTCTAACTCTAACCCTAAACATAGCTCTAACCTTAACCCTAACCCTAACATTAGCTCTAATTCTAACCCTAAGTCTAAAAACAGATCTAACCCTAACCTAAACCTAACACTACCTCTAACCCTAATCGTAACCCTAACCCTAACTCTAGCTATATCCCTAACCCTAACCCTATCTCTAACCCTAACACTAACCCAAACCTTAACCCTAATTCTAAACATAACCTAACCCTAACCTTATCTCTAACCTTAAAATTAACCATAACCCCAACCCTAACCCTATCTCTAACCCTAACCCTAGTGATAACCCAAACTCTAGACCTAATCCTAGGTCTAAACCTAACCCTTACCCTAAACCTAGCATAACCCTAATCCTAAAACTAGCCGTAACCCTAGTGCTAACCGTAACTCTAAACCTAGCTCAAACCCTAAACCTAAGCCTAACTTATCTTTAACAGTAACCCTAGTTCTAACCCTAACCCTAACCCTAACCCTATGTCTAGTTCTAACCCTAACACTAACCCTAGCTCTAAACCTAACCATAAACCTAACCCTAACACTAAACCTAATCCTAAATCTAACCTAGCTCTAATACTCACCCTAAACCTAACCCTAGCCCTAAACCTAAAACTAACCCAAACCCTAACCCTAGGTCTAACCCAAACCATACTTCTAACCCTAACCCTAAACTTAACCATAACCCTAACCCTAACCCTAGCTCTAACCCTAACCCTAAACCTAACCCTATTCCTAAACCTAATCCTAAACCTAACCCTAGCTCTAACCCTAAGCCTATCCCTAACCCTACCTCCAACCTTAAACCTAACATGAACCCTAAACCTAGCTCTAACCCTAACCCTAAACCTAAACTTAATCCTAGCTCTAACCCTAACCCTAAAGCTAACTCTAACCATAACTCTAACCCTAAACTAGGCTTTTAACCTTAACCCTAAACCTAACCCTAACCTTATCTCTAACCTTAACACTAGCTCTAACCAAAATGTAAACCTAACCCTAACCCTAACCCTAACCAAACTCTAACCCTAACCCTACCTCTAAATCTAACTCTAAACCTAACCCTAAACCTAAACCTAACACTAATCTTAACCCTAACCCTAAGTCTAGCTCTAACCCTAAACCTAACCTTAAGCCTAGCTCTAACCCTAACCCTAAACCTAACACTAACAATAAACCTAATATTAAACCTAACCTAACCCTAAATCTAAACCTAACCCTAACCTTAGCTTTAACCCAAACCCTACTTCTAACCCTAACTCTAACCCTAACCTTAACCCTAACCCAAACCCTAGCTCTAACCCTAACCCTAAACCTAACCCTAATCCTAAACCTAATCCTAAACCTAACCCTAGCTCAAACCCTAAGCCTATCCCTAACTCTAGCTCTAACCTTAAACCTAACACGAAACCTAACCCTACGTCTCACCCTAACTCTAAACCTAACCTTAAACCTAAACCTAACCCTAACCTTAACCCTAACTCTAAACCTGGCTCTAACCCTAAAACTAACCCTAACCCTAGCTTTAACCCTAACCCTAATCCAAACCCTAACCCTAGCTCTAACACTAACCCTAACCTTAATCCTTGCTCTAACTGTAACCCTGACCCTAACACTAACCGCAACCCTAATCCTAACCCTACATCTAATCCTAACCCTAACCCTAACCCTATCACTAACACTAACCCTAACCTTAACCCTAACCCTAAGCCTAGAACTAACCCTAGCTATAACCCTAACCCTAACACTAATCCTAACCCTACCTCTAACCCTAACCTTATCTCTAACAGTAACCCTAACCCTAGGTCTAACCCGAACCCTAACACAAAACCTAACCCTAGCTCTAACCCTAATCCTAAACCTAACCCTAGCTCTAACCCTAACCCTACCTCTAACCATATCCTTAACGCTAAGCCTAACACTACCTCTAAGCGTAACCGTAAACCTAACCCTAACCCTGTCTCTAACCCTAAACCTAACCATAACTCTACACCTAATCCGAATCCTGTCTCTAACACTAAACTTATCCATAACCCTAACGCTAGCTCTGACCCTAACCCTAACCCTATTCTACCCCTAACCCTAAACCTATCACTAACCTACTCTAAACCTAACTTTAACCATAACCCTAAAACTAACCCTAACCCTAACTCTACCTCTAACCAAAATCTTAACCATAACCCTCACCCTAAACCTATCTCTAACCCTAACCCTAACCCTAATCGAAGAACTAACCTTAGCTCTAACCCTAACACTAACACTAAACCTAGTATTAACCCTAACAATGACCCAAACCGTGACCATATCTCAGACCCTAAACCTAACGCTAGCTCTAACTCTAACCCTAAACGTAGCTCTAACCTTAACCCTAACACTAACACTAGCTCTAACTCTAACCCTAACCCTAAAACCAGCTCTAACCCTAACCTAAACCTAACACTATATCTAACCCTAATCTTAACCATAACCCTAACTCTAGCTATACCCCTAACCCTAACCCAATCTCTAACCCTAATACTAACCCAAACCTTAACCGTAATTCTAAACCTAACCCTAACCCTAAACTTATTTATAACCTTAACCATAACCCTAACCCTAAACCTATATCTAACCCTAACCCTAATGATAACCCTAACCCTAGACCTAATCCTAGGTCTAAACCTAACCCTTACCCTAAATCTATCATAACCCTAATCCTAACACTAACCGTAACCCTAGCGCTAATCCTAACTCTAACCCTAGCTCTAAACCTAATCCTAAACCTAACCCTAACACTAAACCTAATCCTAAACCTAACCTAGCTCTAATACTCACCCTAAACCTAACCCTAGCCCTAAACCTAAAACTAACACTAACCCTAACCCTAGGTCTAACCCAAACCATACTTCTAACCCTAACCCTAACCTTAACCATAACCATAACCCTAAACCTAACCCTATTCCTAAACCTAATCCTAAACCTAACCCTAGCTCTAACCCTAAGCCTATCCCTAACCGTAGCTCTAAACTTAAACCTAACACGAACCCTAAACCTAGCTCTAACCCTAACCCTAAAGCTAACTCTAACCCTAAACCAGGCTTTACTCTTAACCCTAAACCTAACCATAACCTTATCTCTAATCTTAACACTAGCTCTAACCAAAACCTAAACCTAAACCTAACACTAACCCTAACGCTAAGCTAACACTAACCCTAACCCTACTTTTAAATCTAACTCTAAACCTAACCCTAAACCTAAACCTAACCCTAACCTTAACCCTAACCCTAAGTCTAGCTCTAACCCTAAACATAACCTTAAGCCTAGCTCTAACCCTAACCCTAAATGTAACCCTAACACTACACCTAATCCTAAACCTAACCTAACTCTAATGCCCAACCTAACCCTAACCCTAGCCCTGAATCTAAACCTAACTCTAACCCTAACCCTAGCTCTAACCCAAACCCTACTTTTAACCCTAACTCTAACCCTAACCTTAACCCTAACCCAAACCCTAGCTATAACCCTATCCCTAAACCTAATCCTAAACTTAACCCTAGCTCTAACCCTAGCTCTAACCCAAACCCTACTTTTAACCCTAACTCTAACCCTAACCTTAACCCTAACCCAAACCCTAGCTATAACCCTATCCCTAAACCTAACCCTATTCCTAAACCTAATCCTAAACTTAACCCTAGCTCTAACCCTAAGCCTATCCCTAACGCTAGCTCTAACCTTAAACCTAACACGAACCCTAACCCTACCTCTCACCCTAACTCTAAACCTAACCCTAAACCTCAACCTAACCCTAACCTTAACCCTAACTCTAAAACTGGCTCTAACCCTAAAACTAACCCTAAACCTAGCTTTAACCCTAACCCTAATCCCAACCCTATTCCTAGCTCTAACATTAACCCTAATCTTAATCCTTGCTCTAACCGTAACACTAACACTAACACTAACCGCAACCCTAATCCTAACCCTACATCTAACCCGAACCCGAACCCTAACCCTATCACTAACACTAACCCTACTCTTAACGCTAACCCTAAGCCTAGAACTAACCCTAGCTATAACCGTAACCCTAAGCCTAATCCTAACCCTATCTCTAACCCTAACCTTATCTCTAACAGTAACCCTAACCCTAGGTCTAACCCGACACTAACCCAAAACCTAACCCTAGCTCTAACCCTAAACCTAACCATAACCCTAGCTCTAACCATAACAGTAACCCTAAACCAAAAACTAACCCTTAACCTAATCCTAAAACTAGCCCTACCTCTATCCCTAACCCTAACCCTAACCCTAAACCTACCTCTAACCTTATCCCTAACCCTAAGCTTAATCCTACCTTTAAGTGTAAACCTAAACCTAACCCTAAGCCTGTCTCTAAACCTAAACCACCCCATAGCTCTACCCCTAACCCTAAGCCTGTTTTTAACGCTAAACTTAACCGTAATGCTAACCCTAGCACTAACCCTAACCCTACCTTAGTCTAACTCTAAACCTAAACCTAGCTCTAACTCTAACCCTAACCCTAACCCTAATCCTAATCCTAACCCTAGCTCTAACCCTAAACCTAAACCTAACCCTACACCTAACCCTAATTCTAACCCTAACCTAATCTACCCCTAACCCTAACCCTATCACTAACCCTAACTCTAACCCTAACCTTAATCCTAACCCTGAAACCAACGCTAACCCTAACCCTACCTCTAACCTTAATCTTAACCATAACCCTAACTCTAAACCTATCTCTAACCCTAACCCTAACCCTAACCGAAGACCTAACCTTAGCTCTAACCCTAACCCTAACACTAAACCTAGTATTAACCCTAACCATAACCCAAACCATGACCATATCTCAGACCCTAAACCTAATTCTAGTTCTAACTCTAACCCTAAACATAGCTCTAACCTTAACTCTAACCCTAACATTAGCTCTAACTCTAACCCTAAGCCTAAAACCAGATCTAACCCTAACCTATGGCTAACACTAGCTCTAACCCTAATCATAACCCTAACCATAATTCTAGCTATATCCCTAACCCTAAGCCTATCTTTAACCCTAACACTAACCCAAACCTTACCCCTAATTCTAAACCTAACCTAACCCTTACCTTATCTCTAACCTTAAACGTAACCATAACCCTAACCCTAACCCTATCTCTAACCCTAACCCTAATGATAACCCAAACCCTAGACCTAATCCTAGGTCGAACGGTAACCCTTACCCTAAACCTAGCATAACCCTAATCCTAAAACTCACCGTAACCCTAGCGCTAACCGTAACTCTAACCCTAGCTCAAACCCTAAACCTAAGCCTAACCCTATCTTTAATCCTAACCCTAGTTCTAACCCTAACCCTAACCCTAACCCTAACCCTAAGTCTAGTTCTAACCCTAACCCTAACCCTAACTCTAAACCTAACACTAAACCTAACCCTAACACTAAACCTAATCCTAAACCGAACCTAGCTCTAATACTCACCTAAAACCTAACCCTAGTCTTAAACCTAAAACTAACCCTAACCCTAACCATAGCTCTAACCCAAACCGTACTTCTAACCCTAACCCTTACCTTAACCATAACCCTAACCCTAGCTCTAACCCTAACCCTAAACCTAACCCTATTCCTAAACCTAATCCTAAACCTAACGCTAGCTCTAACCCTAAGCCTATCCCTAACCCTAGCTCTAACATTAAACCTAACACGAACCCTAAATCTAGCTCTAACCCTAACCCTAAACCTAAACCCAACCCTAGATCTAACCCTAACCCTAACCATAACCTTATCTCTAACCTTAACACTAGCTCTAACCAAAACCTAAACCTAACCCTAACCCTAACCCTAACCCTAACCTAACTCTAACCCTAACCCTAACCCTAACCTTTACCCTAACCCTAAAACTAGCTCTAACCCTAAAACTAACCCTAACCCTAGCTTTAAACCTAACCCTAACCCAAACCCTAACTCTAGCTCTAACACTAACCCAAACTCTAATCCTAGCTCTAACCCTAACCCTAACACTATCCCTAACCCTATCCCTAACGCTAACCTTAGCTCTAACCCTAACACTAAACCTAGCTCTAACCCTAACCCTAACTCTAATCCTAATCCTAACCCTAGCTCTAACCCTAACCCTAAACCTAACCCTATACCTAACACTAATTCTAACCCTAACCCTAACCCTATTCTACCGCTAACCCTAACCCTATCTCTAACCCTAAAACTAACCCTAACCTTAACCATAAACCTAACCCTAACCCTACCTCTAACCTTAATCTTAACCATAACCCTAACCCTGACACTAGCTCTAACCCTACCCCTAACGGTAACAATAACCCTATCACTTACCCTAATTCTAGCTCTAACCCTAACACTAACACTAACCCTAACCCTATCCCTAACCCCAACGTTAGCTCTAACCCAGCCCTAAACCTAGCTCTAACCCTAGCCCTAAGCCTAATCCTACACTTAACCCTAATTCTAACCCTAAACCCTAACCCTCTTCTACCCCTAACCCTATCCCTATCTCTAACTCTAACCCTAATCCTAGCCCTAACATCAGCCCTAACCCTATCACTAAACCTATCCCAACCCCTAACCTAGACATAGCCCATAGCCTAGCCCTCTCTCAAATCCTTGCCCTAATCCGACCCTCAACCTAACCATAGACCTAAGCAAAATCCAAACCCTAACGCTAGCCCTAGCCCTAAGCCTAACCATAAAACTAAACCTATCCCTAACCCTAGCTCTAACCTTAACCCTAACCCTAAAACTAGCATTAACCCTAACCCTAACCATAACCATAACCCTATCTCTAAGCCTAACCCTAATGCTAGCTCTAATGCTAACCCTAAACCTAACCCTAACCCTAGCTCTAACCCTAACCCTAACCCTAGCTTTAACCTTAACCCTAAAGCTAATTCTAACCCTAACCCAAAACCAATATCTAATCCTAACCCTACACCTAGCCCTAACCGTAGCCCTAACCCTAGCCTTTACGCTAACACCAACCCAACCCCTAATCCTAGGCATAGCCCACAGCCTAGCCCTAGCCCTCTCTCAAATCCTTACCCTAATCCTACACTAACCCTAACCCAAGCTATTCCCCTAACCCTAACCATCACTCTAACACTGAACTTAACTGTAATCCTAAACCTAGCTCAAACCCTCACCCTATCGCAAGTTCTACCCTTCACATTAACCCTGTCTCTAACCCTAACGCTAACCCTAACCTACTTCTAACAGAACCCTAACCCTAAGTCTATCCCTAACCCTAGCTCTAAACCTAACCATAACTCTAAACCTATCCGTAAATTAATCCTAACCCTACCCCTATCTCTAACCCGAACCCTAACCCTAACCCTAGCTCGAACCTTATCAGTAACCCTAACACTAACCCTAGCTCTAAGGCTAACCCTAAACCTAACCCTAACCCTAGCTCTAACCCTAAACCTAACCCTAGCTCTATCCCTAACCCTAACCCTTTCTCTAACGCTAAACTTAACCGTAACCCTAACCCTAGCCCTAACCTTAACCCTAACACTAACCCTAACCTATCCCTAACCCTAACCCTAGCTCTAACCCTAACCCTAACACTAAACCTAACCCTATCGCTAACCCTAACTCTACTTCTAACCCTAATCCTACACCTTACAGTAAACCTAAACCTAACTCTAAACCTAACACAAATCCTAACCCTATCTCTAAACCTAACCCTAATCCTATCCCAAACCATAGACCTAACCTTAGCTCTAACCCTAACCCTAACCTGAACACTAAACACAGTAATAACCCTAACCCTAAGCATAACCATAAGCATATCTCTGACCCTAAACCCAACGCTAGCTCTAACTCTAACCCTAAACCTAGCTCTAACCCTAAACCTAACACTAACACTAACTCTAACCCTAACCCTAACCGTAAAACCAGCTCTAACCCTAACCTAAACCTAACACTACCTCTAACCCTAACGGTCACCCTACCCCTGACCCTAACCCTAGCTCTATCCCTAACCTTAATCCTACCTCTAACCATAACACTAACTCAACACTTAACCCTAACCCTAAACCTAACCCTAACCCTACCTTGAACCGTAACCTTAACCATAACCCTAAGCCTAACCCTATCGCTAACCCTAACGCTAACTCTAACCCTAGACCTAATCCTAGGTATAACCCTAAACTTTACCCTAAACATAGCATTAACCCTAATCCTAACCCTAACCGTAAACCTAGCAATAACCCAAACTCTAACCCTAGCTCTAACCCTAAACCTAACCCTCACCCTATCTTTAACCCTAACCCTAGCTCTAACCCTAACCCTAATCCTAAACCTAATCCTAAACCTAACCCTAGCTCTAACCCTAAGCATAAACCTAATCCTAGCTCTAACCCTAACCCTAACACTAACCCTAACACTATCCCTAATCCTAACTCGAGCTCTAACCCTAACCCAAAACCTAACTCTAACCCTAACCCTAACCCTACCCTAATTCTAAGCCTAGTTTTAACCCTAATCTAACCCTAACTTTAACCCTAACCCTAACCCAAATCCTAACTCTACCTCTAACCCTAAACCTAAACCCTAACCCTATCTCTAACCGAAACATTAACCCTAAACCAAACCCTAACCTAAACCTAAACCTATCTCTAACCCTAGCTCTAACCCTAAGCCTAACCCTAAATCTAGCTCTAATCCTAACCCTAACCCTAAAACTAGCATTAAACATAACCCTTACCATAACCATAACCCTATCTCTAACCCTAACCTAATGCTAGCTCTAACCTTAACCCTAAACCTAATTCTACCCCAAACCCTAACCCTATTCTACCCCTAACCCAAACCCTATCTAACCCTAACCCTAACCTTACCCCTAACCCAAATCCTAACCCTAGACATAGCCCATAGCCTAGCCCTAGCCCTCTCTCAAATCCTTACCCGAATCCTACCCTAAACCTAAACCTAGCTCTTCCCTAACCCTAACCCTGAATCTAAACCTGAACATAACCGTAACCCTAACCCTAGCTCTAACCCTAACCCTAACACAAGTTCTACCCTTAACCCTAACCCTGTCTCTAACCTTAACCCTAACACTAACCTACCTCTAACCTAACCCTAAACCTAACTCTATCCCTAACGCTAGCTCTAAACCTAACCATAACTCTAACCCTATCTCTAACCCTAACCCTAAACCTAACCCTAGTTCTAACCTTATTAAAAACCATAAACCTAACCCTACCTCTAACCCTGACACTAAACCTAACCCTAACCCTAAACCTAAACATTACACTAACCCTACCTCTAACCCTAACCCTAAACCTAACCCTATTCCTAAACCTAATCCTAAACCTAACCCTAGATCTAACCCTAAGCCTACCCCTAACCCTAGCTCTAACCTTAAACCTAACATGAACCCTAAATCTAGGTCTAAGCCTAACCCTAACCCTAACCCTAGAGCTAAACTTAGCTCTAACCCTAACCCTAACACTAAACCTAGCATTAGCCCTAACCCTAACCTTAACCATAACCCTATTTTTGACCCTAACCCTAACGCTAGCTCTAACTCTAAACCTAAACCTAGCTCTAACCATAACCCTAACACTAACACTAGCTCTAACCATAACCCTAAGCCTAAAACCAGCTCTAACCATAACCTTAACCTAACACTACCTCTAACCATAACCGTAACACTAACCATAACACTAACACTAGCTATAGCTCTATCAGTAACCCTAACCATATCTCTAACCCTAACACTGACCCTAAACTTAACCCTAACCCTAAACCTAACCCTAACCCTAACCCTAGCTCTAACCCTAACCCTACAACTAACCCTAAACCTAATCATAAACCTAACCCTAGCTCTAACCCTAAGCCTAAGCCTAACCCTAGCTCTAACCCTAACCTAACCTAACTCTAACCCTACCTCTAACACTAACCCTAAAGCTAAACCTAATCCTAAACCTAACCCTAGATCTAACCCTAAGCTTAACCCTAAACCTAGCTCTAACCTAAAACCTAACACAAACCCTAAACCTAGGTCTAAACCTAACCCTAACCCTAAACATAAACCTAACCCTAGTTCTAAACCTAACCCTAAACCTAACTCTAACCCTAACTCTAACCCTAAACCCGGCTTTAACCTAAACCCTAACCCTAACCTTATCTCTAACCTAAACACTAGCTCTGACCATAAACCTAAACCTAAATCTAACCCTAACCCTAACCTAACCCTAACCCTACCTCTAACCCTAACTCTAAACCTAACCCTAAACCTAAACCTAACCCTAAACTTAGCCCTAACCCTAGCTTTAATCCTAACACTAACCGTAACACCAGCTCTAACCCTAACCCTAACCCTAATCCTTGCTCTAACCGTAACCCAAACCCTAACACTAACACTAACCCCAACCCTAATCCTGACCGTACATCTAACCCTAACCCGAACCCTAGCCGCATCACTAACACTACCCTAACCCTAACCATAACCTTAACCATACCATAACCCTAGCTCTAACCCTAACCCTAAACCTAACACTAACCCTGTCTCTAACCCTAAACCTAACCATAGCTCTACCCCTAACCCTAATCCTGTCTCAAACGCTAAACTTAACCAAACCCTAACCCTAGCTCTAACCCTAACCCTAACACTAACCATAACCCTATCCCTAACCCTAACCTTAGTCTAACCCTAACCCTAAACCTAGGTCTAACCCTAACCCTAACCCTAATCCTAATCCTAACCCTAGCTCTAAACCTAACCCTAAACCTAACCCTACACCTAACCCTAATTATAACCCTAACCCTATTCTACCCCTAACCCTAACCCTATCACTAACCCTAACTCTAACCCTAACATTAACCCTAACCCTAAAACTAACCCTAACCCTACTTCTAACTTTAATCTTAACCATAAACGTAACCATAACCTATCTCTAACTCTAAACGTAACCGTAACCGAAGACCTAACCTTAGCTCTAACCCTAACCCTAACACTAAACCTAGTATTAACCCTAACCATAACCCAAACCATGACCATATCTCAGACCCTAAACTTAACGCTAGCTCTAACTCTAACCCTAAACATAGCTCTAACCCTAACCCTAAGACTAACACTAGCTCTAACTCTAACCGTAAAAACAGCTCTAACCCTAACCTAAACCTAACACTACCTCTAACCCTAATCGTAACCCTAACTCTAACTCTAGGTATATCCCTAACCCTAACCCTATATCTAACCCTAACACTAACCCAAACCTTCAACCCTAGTTCTAAACCTAACCCTAACCCTAACCTTATCTCTAACCTTAACCTTAACCATAACCCTAACCCTATCTCTAAACCTAACCCTAATGATAACCCTAACCCTAGACCTAATCCTAGGTCTAACTCTAACCCTTATCCAAAACCTAGGAAAACCCTAATCCTAACACTAATCATAACCCTAACTCTAACACTAGCTCAAACCCAAACCTAACCCTACCCTATCTTTAACCCTAACCCTAGCTCTAACCCTAACCCTAAACCTAACCCTAACACTAAACATAATCCTAAACCTAACCTAGCTCTAATACTCACCCTAACCCTAACCCTAGCTGTAACCCTAAACCTAACCCTAACCCTAACCCTAGCTCTAAGCCAAACCCTACCTCTAACCCTAACCCTAACCTTAACCATAACCCTAACCCTAGCTCTAACCTAACCCTAAACCTAACCCTCACACTAAACCTAAACCTAAACCAAACCCCAGCTCTAAACCTAACCCTAACCCTAAACCTAACCGATGACCTAACCTTCGCTCTAACCCTAACCCTAACACTAAACCTAGTATTAACCCTAACCATAACCAAAACCATGACCATATCTCTCACCCTAAACCTAATGCTAGATCTAACTCTAACCCTAAACATAGCTCTAACCTTAACCCTAACCTTAACACTAGCTCTAACTCTAACCCTAACCCTAAAACCAGCTCTAACCCTAATCTAAACCTAACACTACCTCTAACCCTAATCATAACCCTAACCCTAACTCTAGCTATATCCCTAACCCTAACCCTATCTCTAACCCTAACACTAACCCAAACCTTAACCCTAATTCTAAAGCTAACCTTAACCCTAACCTTATCTCTAATCTTAACCTTAACCATAACCCAAACCCTAACCCTATCTCTACCCCTAACCCTAATGATAACCCTAACCCTAGACCTAATCCTAGGTCTCACCCTAATCCTTAACCTAAACCTAGCATAACACTAATCCTAACACTAACCGTAACCCTATCGATAACCCTAACTCTAACCCTAGCTCAAACCCTAAACCTAACCCTAACCCTATCTTTAACCCTAACCCTAGTTCTAACCCTAACCCTAACCCTAATTTAGCTCTAACCCTAACCCTAACGCTAAACATAACCCTAACACTAAACCTAATCCTAAACCTAACCTAGATCTAAACCTAACCCTAACCCTAACCCTAGCTCTGACCCAAACCGTACCTCTAACCCTAACCCTAACCTTAACCATAACCCTAACCCTAGCTCTAACCTAACCCTAAACCTAACCCTCACACTAAACCTAAACCTAAACATAACCCTAGCTCTAATCCTAACCCTAACCCTAACCCTAGCTCTAACCTTAAACCTAACCCTAGCTCTAACCCAAACCCTACCATTAACCATAAACCTAACCTTAACCGAACCCTAACCCTAGCTCTAACCCTAACCCTAATCCTAACCCTAAACCTAATCCTAAACCTAAGCCTAGCTCTAAATCTAAGCCTAAACCTAACCGTAGGTCTAACCGTAACCTAACCATAACCCTACCTCTAACCCTAAACCTAAACCTAAACCTAATCCTAAACCTAACCCTAACCCTACCTCTAACTCTAACCCTAAACCTAACCCTAACACTAAACCTAATCCTAAATATAACCTAGCTCTAATCCTCACCCTAACCCTAAACCTAACCGTAGCTGTAACCCTAAAAATAACCCTAACCCTAACACTAGCTCTAACCCAAACCCTACCTCTAACCCTAACCCTGACCTTAACCCTAACCCTAGATCTAACCCTAACACTAAACCTAACCCCAAACCTAATCCTAAACCTAATCCTACCTCTAACCCTAAGCCTAACACTACCTCTAACCCTAACCCTAAACCTAACCCTAACCCTAACACTAGCTCTAACCCAAACCCTACCTCTAACCCTAACCCTGACCTTAACCCTAACCCTAGATCTAACCCTAACACTAAACCTAACCCCAAACCTAATCCTAAACCTAATCCTACCTCTAACCCTAAGCCTAACACTACCTCTAACCCTAACCCTAAACCTAACCCTAATCCTAAACCTAACCCTAACCCTAACCGTACCTCTAACCCTAACCCTAGCTTTAACCCTAACCCTAACCCTAATCCTTGCTCTAATGGTAACCCAAATCCTAACACTAACACTAACATTAACCGGAATGCTAATAATAAACCTAGATGTAACCCTAACACAAACCCTAACTCTATGACTAACACTAACCCTAATCCCAAGCCTAACCCCAACCCCAACCCTAACCATAGGTCTAACCCTAAACATAATCCTAACCCTAACACTCTGTCTAAACCAAACCCTAACCCTACAACTAACCCTAGCTCTAACCCTAACAGTAACCCTAATCCTAACCCTACCTCTAACCTTAACCCTAAACCTAACACTAGATCTAATGCGAACCCTAACCCAAATCCTAACCCTAGCCTCAAACAGTTGGGATCCATGCTCAAAGAGCTTTCATATCTGAAGGAAAGTGCTTTTCACTGTTATATCCTGGTCACACACTTGAGAAGTGAATGAGAGGGCCTTTACATTTTAAATTTAGTGTAAATTAGAGTGGATTCTAAGGATTGCTCACACCTTAAACCTTGATTATTACAGGACTCAGATACCATAACCAGTTAATTACATATAGCTTTTAGGATCGTTTAGCGTTAGGGTTAAGGCCAGGGCTAGGGTTAGATTTAGGGGTAGGGTTAGAAATAGGGTTTCATTAAGGATAGGGCTAAGTTTAGGGTTAGGTCTTGGGTTAGGACTTGGGTTAGGTTGACTGTGAGGGCAGGGCTAGTGTTAGATTTAGGGATAGAGTTAGTGATTGGCCTAGGGTTAGTGTTAGGGCAAGGTTTAGCATTAGGTTTAGGATTACGGTATGGTCATGGTTAGGGAAAGGGTTTGTAATAGTGTCAGTTTTCAAATTAGATTTAGGGTAAAGGTTAGAGATTTTTTTAGGTTTATTGTTTGGAATCGAGCTCAGTGTAGTGACAGTTATAGGCTTGGGTTAAAGCTTCGGATTCGGGAGGAACCAAGATGGCGGCATAGGTAAACACCTACACTGCTGCCTCGCACAACAATTTCAAAACTACAACTAAAAGACAGAACAGACATCATCCAGAACCACAGGAAAGCTGGCTGAGTGGAAGTTCTATAGCTAGAAGGAAAGAGAGGGGCTCAAAGACACCCAAAGGAACTGCAAAAAGCTGAGGTACGGAGACGCGCGCGCTGAGAGAGTGGGTGCCCGAGTACCTGGCTGGCTTTCTCTGGAGGGAGGGAAACGGAGACTCCCAGCTGCATTGAACCCCTTATCCTACGACACTAACCCCCAGATCCAGCTGAAACTCATACGGGGGGAGTTTGGACTGTGAAAAGGGAGAAGTGCACGGAAATTTAGGGGAGTCGCGCGGCGCGCACGCGCACACACAGGGCGCCTGCACCACACTGAGGACAGATTGCTGATTCTGCAGCTGGCTTTTGCTACTGGGCGGGAGACAGACCCTCCCATCTGCGCCACTTCTGAGTCCACTGGGCCCCTGTTTCGGGCGAAACCCTGGAGACCTAGACTCGTGTGGTCCTGGTACGCAGGGGAGTAGGGGAGCTGGAAAGGCAGCGGTCTAGAGGCACTGCGGGCGCGCCCACAAGGACCGCTCCAGCGATTACCCAGTCACGTGAGACTCGGGGGCCGTGGAGGGCGGGGCCGACTGGAAGGCAAGGCGGTCCCTTAAGCCCTGAGACTCCACCCATCCCAAGCTCAACAGAGGCTTCTGTGGTCTTGAAAATAAAAAAGTTTCCCCGACATAGTGAATATGCCAAAACAAGGGAAGGGATCAAAAACAAAAGAAATGGAGGGAAAAAAAAAAGACTGGATATAGAGTTCAAAACCATGCTTATAAGGTCTCTCAAGAATATGGTAGAAAAGGCGGATAAATTTTGCGAAAGCCTACTAGAGATACAAAAGAGCCAACTAGAGATACTAGAGATGATGCATAAAATTAGCAAGCCCCAAGAGGAGATGAAAAAGGACCAACTAGAGACACTAACTGAAATAAAAAATATACAGAATCCTAACAGCAGACTAGAGAAAGGCAAGAATCAAGTCAAAAATTTGAAATATAAAGAAACAGAGAACACTCAACTGGAAAAGCAAGAAGAGAAAAGAATCCAAAAATGTG